>JASDQU010193703.1:9229-19870 GCA_032191745.1 Picea mariana | reverse complement strand
CAATGATATTTTGATGCCCATCATCGTACAAATTTATCCTTACGGGCGCCAGAGAGTGTCACACATAGCAATGGAAACAAATGTTGCCACTTCTTCTGGGAATTCTTTTATTTCCACTACGGTTGTCACCACAGGGGGTGGTCCACCTCCTAACCCACCGTCGCTGGTCCAAGCCACCATGGTCTTGACTTCCTCTACCTCGAGCAGTGGACTGATTCGGTGTTTGGCGATAACCATGATAACCACTACTCCTTTCACATAAAGTGCGATAGGCCCTTTGTTCTCATACGGGATGCCTAGCTCAGGTACAAGCTCTGTACTATCCTACTCCACTTTATAGACTTTAGTTCTGGGGGCAGGGAGCTCTAATGCTCCTCTACAAGGACCCATGGGGGGAACTTAAACTCCCTTTAACTCTTTCCCTTACGGAGGAGGTCATATACCTCCTTCATCCCCTTCGCTTGGTGGTACCCACCATCAATCCACCGGGCCAAACACACACCATAGTTCTTTTGGAGTAGGGAGTCAAGGACCACCTTCTCATAATATGTCGGTAGGGTCGACACCGGTTTATTTGTTTGATGCATTTGGTAACAACACTTTCTCGTCGGCTGCTTTCCCGACTGGGGGAAACCTCGGTTATGGCCAACCTAATGCTATGCAGGGTACTATTCCTGCACAGGGGGCAAACCTAGGAACTTCTTCCGCATCAGGACCTTGGAATTCTTGGCAAGGATTAGTTCCCTCATCAGGAATGTCGATCTGGGGAAATTGTTTTCACAACCAATGGAACCCCAGGCAAGGTGTAGTACCTATGCCCATGGGATCGGCATGGGGCAACCCTTCCCAAATTCCTCCGAATGTAATGCATGCCCAACCATCTACATCCTATTTCGGGAATCATCCGATGATGTCTCGTCAAATGCAAAATCCGTACGCTGGTCATGGCCATGGTTTTTACCAGAACCCCAGCCAACAACCCAACTTTTCCTGGCAACCTGGTGCTAGTCAAACTCCAAGCCCCTTTTTCCATGGTTATCACCAACAAACCAAACTACGTTTCCTGGAAACCTTGCATTTTCTAGACTTAACAAGGTTGTTGAATGACCCTATCTATCACGATCTGCGTTGGCCCCCTATGCCGAAAAAGTTTCCTTCGAACATACCAAAGTTTGAAGCCAAGCCTAACGAAGATCCGGGTGATCATGTAACTACTTTCCACCTTTGGTGCTCATCTATTTCGTTGAAACATGACTCCGTACAGTTGCGACTGTTTCAACGTACTCTCATTTGGATTTCTGCAAAATGGTACATTGAGCTCGACCGCTCTAGATACTCTTCCTTCGGCGAATTGGCAATGGCTTTCCTAAACCATTTCCAATTACCTATGAGATACGATGATGGCACATAATTTCTGGCCAATTTTGAACAGACAAAAGAGGACCATATCTCTGATCACATCCGAGAGTGGAGATGCCAGAAGAGTTTGATTAAGGTGCTAGCCCCACTAGCATTCCTGCTAGAGGGGTTCCTTAAGTCTTTGGTCCCACATTTATCCAAAGACGACACAACGTCGGGAGTGTTTTCCAAAGAAGATGCAATCATGAGATCTCAATAGATTGAGCTAATATATTCTCAGTCTGGTCTATTGTACAAGATCTTTCCAGATGTTCCACGATCAATACTTGATAAAACCAGACAGCGAGCTGGACCACATGTCGATGGTATTGTTGGTTCAGCACAAATAAATCCCGCTGAACAACTGACAAAGCAATTGCTAAAATTGTCTATCCAGCATACAACAACCAACTAGACTACTGTTCTGGCTGCTCCCCCTACCCAAATTTCGGATGTACACAGTGTGAAATCGACAAATCCGAAGGCCACCCAACAGCCTAATGGAAAGAAAAAACAACGTAAGAAGGGTAAGGGGGATAATAAACCCACTAATAATGCTGGCGAGGGTAACACCGAAAAAAGGAAATTGAGGTATCTGTGTAATATGTGTGTAGAAGACCACCCAACTCACCAATTCCATCAGCTTGCAGAGGCCCAAAATTTATTATCACAGCAGTAGTCGACTGTGTTAACAAATCCTTTTCAACATGGCCAAAATCTAACTCATTCCGCTATAAGCGCGGAAGGGGGTAGCCAAGGACCCCCTCCGTCTTCAAACAATCTTGCATCCGCAAATGTGTATATGATGAAAGGTGATGCCTATATATCAACTAGAGCACATGATTACAGCAAGCCAAGAACCTCTGAGAAAGTTAAAGAAGCTGAAACCCCATCTCTTCCTCTCCAGATCAAGAAGACGTTGGGTGAAACCATGACACGCATCCCAAAAGGTGTGTTTAAGAAAGCTTATCACAACCCAAATGCAAGGGTCTCCCATAACTACTCTGTGGTGGAGGATTTGTCTCAAACCCCTTGTGTGATGCCTGCTTTGGAAGTCCTCCAAAGCTTCCCTTCCTAGAGAAAGGCTCTGTTAACCGCTTTAGGATCCACCGAGACTCATAATCTGGGTACGATCATGCTTGATACGATTGAATTAAAACCTCGTCTCCCTTACCACGTAGTGTTCCAGATAGTAGTGGCTTACACCATGAAAACTTTTAATCAGAACATTTTCCGCACGGTGGTTGATGAGGGTGGCTTAACATGTGTAATATTTTTGGTGTGTTGGAAGGCCATTGGCCAGCCTGTTTTGTCTCCGTCACCTACTCTTCTTACTTCTTTCGACGATCGTTCATTCCGACCACATGGAATTATCCCCTCTTTTCCAATGCAATTAGGAGGGAAAACCGTGTGTGTCGAGGTTGAATTGGTCGACGCATCTCTCGACTACAATATCTTGTTAGGGAGGAGTTGGAAACATTGTGACCATTGACTAGCTTTCATTCATTGGTCCTGATCTAACTACCAAACATTTGACTCCCCTTACTATCCCTTATATGGAAATGGTATCCCACCCACCATAGGTTAATTATGTGGCATCATGTCCCATGCGTTCAATTTTGAATCAGAAGGAGCCTCTCTCTATATTCTTGACTTCTTTAGAATTAGATCCGGTAGTTGACATGGTGAACCACTAAATAGGGGATTTGGAGCCTAATCTTTCCCTCGTTACCCCTACTTATTCCCTTGACATGTATTCCTTCTAGAGTGTTTTTATTTCGTCTGATGACTACCTCTTAGAATCCATGGTCAAGGGTTTCGAGCAAAGTTCATGATTCTATGTCAAGCTCATTAAAAAATGAAACAAAGGATTACGAGCAAAGTTCATGTTTCTATGTCAATCTCATTAAAAAATGATCAAATAGAGGATTATGAGCATAGTTCTTTTCATGTGTCAAGCTCGTTAAAAAATGAAATAGACGACATCGATAAAATTTAATGTTTCTGTGTCAAGCTCGTTAATAAATGAAATATAGGATTTCGGGCAAAGTTCATATTTCTGTGTCAAGTACGTTAAAAAATGAAATAGAGGATTATGAGCATAGTTATTTTCTTGTGTCAAACTCGTTAAAAAATGAAATAGATGGTTATGAGCATAGTTCTTTTTCTGTGTCAAGCTCATTAAAAAATGGAATAGATACATGAACCTTCCTTTCATATGCCTATGTCATTTGATCCTCTTTCTTCCTCCCTCTCTAGTGAACCTCCTATTAGTAGCCAGGAGTCATTTTAGGTGCAGAAGACGAGTCAACGAATGAAACAAATCTTGGGAGGCATGTCTCCAGCCTCTGGGCATCATGTTGGAGTTAAAACACTACCCTCTATCGATTATGCTCAGGGAAAAGTACCAACCTCTCGACATCATGTTGGGAAGAAACCCACTGATGGGTAGCATTCCGAGCATAGTTTCATTCTTTGTTTCAAGCTCATGTAAAAATGAAGTTTCATTCCTTGGGAGGTGAGATCTGGACGGATCTAGGGACCATCACAGAAGTTTCAGAAGTGTCTCAGGATGCTTAGAATGTCTTTAGCAGACAAAAAATGGGAAAAAATTCAAAGTTCCAAAAACTCAATTAAAATGGCTTGATCGCGTCGCAAAATTTCTAACAGTGCAAAGGACTTGTCAAGCAGAGTTACGGATCAAAAGATATAAGCGGTCAAATTTTTCGTCAACCCAGCCCAGTCAGCAGGGATGAGTCATCATCTGTATTGCTGACGTCAACATCATTAAGTATGATGTCATCATCTGTACAGCCTACATGGAAAGAACATAGGGTGACACGTGTCATGATGAACATGACATCAGCATGCCACATGGCATCACTAGAGGCTTCCACGTGTCACTCAAATTCAGGATTTTTAGGTCGTCACATGGACCAGTAAAAATGTGCTATGTGGCACCACCTAGAAAGCACCACGTGTCCCAAGGTGACATCAGCATGCATAGGTGGTCAAATCAGTGGATTCCATGTGGCCCAATAGCAAGGCACCATGTGGCACCCCTGAAATGCACAAGGAGGCTCAACAAATAATAAATTGAAAAAAAAAATATAAAACCGACCGCCAAATATGGAGGTGGTTCCCCCAGAACTGGTGGCATATTCTCCAACCGCCAAACTTAACCACCGCCAAACCACTCGCCAGATTCTCTGCCACATTTAGCGGAGTGCGCCAAAAACGTCCGCTATATTTAGCCAAAAACCGCCATACAGCCCACCAAATGGAGCAGAGTCCATGAGATTCGAAACTAGAAAATAAACTATGCTTGGGCTATCAATCATGGCTTCCAAGAGGTCTTCATCTGGTGGAAGAACAATGTTCTGGAAGGAATACATGTCATGGGATCCTTTGTTTCATTTTTTAATGAGCTTGACATAGAAACATAATCGTTCTCAAGTTTGGTTTCATTTTTACATGAGCTTGAAACAAAGAATGAAACTATGGTCAGAATGTTACCCATCAATGGGTTTCTTCCCAACATGATGTCCAGAGGTTGGTACTTTTCCCCGAGCATAACTGACAGAGGCTAGTGTTTTAACTCCAACATGATGCCCAGAGGTTGGAGACATGCCTCCCAATATTTTTTTCATTCACTGACTATTCTTCTGCACATGAAATGACTCCCAGCTACTAATAGTAGGTTCACTAGAGAGGGAGGAAGAAAGAGGATCAAATGACATAGGCATATGAAAGGAAGGTTCATGTATCTGTTTCATTTTTTAATGAGCTTGACACAGAAAAAGAATTATGCTCATGACCATCTGTTTCATTTTTTAATGAGTTTGACACAAGAAAAGAACTATGCTCATAATCCTCTATTTCATTTTTCAACTTACTTGACACAGAAATATGAACTTTGCTCGAAATCCTATATTTCATTTTTTAACGAGCTTGACACAGGAAAATAAATATGCTCGTAATCCTCTATTTCATTTTTTAACGAGATTGACATAGAAACATGAACTTTGCTTGTAATCCTTTGTTTCATTTTTTAACGAGCTTGACATAGAAACATGAACTTTGTTCGAAACCCTTGACCATGAATTCTAAGAGGTATTCATCAGATGAAAGAAAAACACTCTAGAAGGAATACATGTCAAGGGAATAAGTAGGGGTAACGAGGGAAAGATTAGGATCCAAATCCCCCATTTAGTGGTTCACCATGTCAACTAACGGATCTAAATCTAAAGAAGTCAAGAATATAGAGAGAGGATCCTTCTCATTTGGAATTGAACGCATGGGACATGATGCCACATAATTAACTTGTGGTGGGTGGGATACCATTTCCATATAAGGGACAGTCAGGGGAGTCAAATATTTGGTAGTGAGATTAGGACCAATGAATGAAAGCTAGTCAATGGTCACAATGCTTCCATCAAGCATGATCGTACCCGGATTACGAGTCTCGACAGATCCTAAAGTGGCTAACAGAGCCTTTCTCTGGGAAGGGCATCTTTGGAGGACTTCCAAAGTAGACATCGCGCAAGGGGTTTGAGACAAATCCTCCACCACAGAGTAGTTCTGGGTGTCCCTTGCGTTTGGGTTGTGAGAAGCTTTCTTAAATGCACCTTTTGGGATGCGTGTCATGGTTTCGCCCAACGTCTTCTCGATCTGGAGAGGACGATATGGGGTTTCAACTTCTTTACCTTTCTCAGAGGTTCTTGGCTTGCTGTAATCATGTGCTCTAGTCGATATATAGGCATCACCTTTCATCATATACACATTCACGGATGCAGGATTGTTTGAAGATGGAGGGGGTCCTTGGCTTCCCCCTTCTGCGCTTGTAGAGGCTTGAGTTAGATTTTGGCCATGTTGAAAAGGGTTTGTTAACACAGCCGACTACTGTTGTGATAATAAATTTTGGGCCTCTGCAAGCTGAGGGCATTGGTGAGTCGGGTGGTCTTCCGCAAACAGATTACATGGATACCTCGACTTCATTTTTTCAGTGTTGCCCCTGCCAACATTATTAGTGGGTTTCTTATCCCCCTTACCCTTCTTACATTGTTTTTTCTTTCCATCAGGCTGCTGGGTGGCCTTCGGATTTGTCGATTGCACACTATGTACATCCGACATTTGGGTAGGGGGAGAAACCAAAACAATAGTCTGGTTGGCCGCTGTATGCTGGATAGACAATTGCTGCAATTGTTTCATCAGTTGTTAAGGGGGGTTTGTTTGTGCTGAACCAACAATACTATCGGCATGTGCTCCAACTCACTGTCTAGTTTTATCAAGTATTGATCGTGGCGCATCTAGAAAGATATCGTACAGTAGACTAGACTAAGAATAGATTATCTATCTAGAGTTGTTGATCTCTCATGATTGCATCTTCTTCGGAAAACACTCTCAACGTTGCGACGTCTTTGGATAACTGTGGGGAAAAATAATTAAGGAACCACTCTAATAGGAATGCTGGTGGGACTGGCACCTTAATCAAACTCTTCCAGCGTCTCCACTCTCGGATGTGATCAGAGATATGGTCGTCTTTTTTCTGTTTGAAATTGGCCAACAATTTTGTGCCAGCGTCGTATCTCATAGGTAATTAGAAATGGTTTAGGAAAGCCATTGCCAATTCATTGAAGGAAGATTATCTTGAGCGGTCGTGCTCAATGTACCATTTCACAACACTCCAAATGAGACTACGTTGAAACAATCACAACTGTATGGAGTTGTCTTTCAACAAATTAGATGAGCACCAAAGGTGGAAAGTAGTCACATGATCACCTGGATCTTCGTTAGGCTCGGCTTCAAACTTTGGTATGTCCGAAGGCAACTTTGTCGGCATAGGGGGCCAACGTGGATCGTGACAAATAGGGTCACTCAACAACCTTGTTAAGTCTGGAAAATGCAAGGTTGTCATGAAAGGTAGTTTGGGTTGTTAGTGATAACCATGGAAAAAGGGGCCTGGAGTTTGACTGGCACCAGGTTTCCAGGAAAAGTTGGGTTGCTGGTAGGGGTTGTGGTAAAAACCATGGCCATGACCAGCATACCAATTTTGCGTTTGAGGAGACATCATCGGCTGATTCCAGAAATAGGACGTAGATGGTTGGCTGTTCATTACATTTAGAGGACTTTGGGAAGGGTTACCCAATGCCCCAGATCAACATTCTTGATGAGGGAACTGATCTTTGCCAAGAATTCCAAGGTCCTAATGCGGAAGAAGTTCCTGGGTTTGCCCCTTGTGCAGGAATAGTACGCTTCATAGGATTAGGTTGGTCATAATCGAGGTTGCCCCCAATCAGGAAAGACGCTGATGAGAAAGCGTTGTTACCAAATGCACTGAACCAAGAAAATGGTGTCGACCCTACCGACATATTATGAAAAGGTGGTCCTTGACTCCCTACTCCAAAAGAAATATGGTGTGTGTTTGGCCTAGCGGATTGTTGGTGGGTACCGCTGAGGGAAGGGGACGAAGGAGGTATATGACCTCCTCCGTAAGGGAAAGAGTTAAAGGGAGATAAAGTTCCCCCCATGGGTCCTTGCAGAGGAGCGTTAGATCTCCCTGCCCCCAGACCTAAAGTCTATGAAGTGGAGTAGGATAGTACAGGGCTTGTACCTAAGCTAGGCATCCCGTATGAGAATAGAGGGCCTGTCACACTTTGTGTGAAAGGAGCAGTGGCCGCCGCCAAAGACAGTATCGGACCACTACTGGAGGTAGAGGCAGTCGAGACCATGTTGGCTCGGGCCAACGACAGTGGGTTAGGAGGTGGAAAACTCCCTATGGTGGCAGTCGTAGTGGGAATAGAAGAATTCCCAGAAGAAGTGGCAACATTTGTTTCCATTGCTACGTGTGACACTGTCTAGCACCCCAAAGGATAAATCTATATGATGATGGGCATCGAAAGTTCAGTGGTTGGAGTTTCAGGTGGACCAAGAGCTTCCTCTCCAAGGTATGAAATAGTTGGTTCCTTTGGATGTTGGTTGGGCATAGTTTCCTGTGACCCGGTTGCTTCAAAAGACCCTTGTTGGTCTAGCTTTCACCTTAGCGGTGGCGGGGGTGGATCCAGTGTAACCGGAGGCAGGTCACGAAGCCTTTGTGACCAGAGGAGCTCATGATCCTCCATTGTGTGAGAATGTCAAAGACACACTAGGGCTTTCTATTCGTTCAAAAACAACACACACCAGAAAAAATTCCCTATAAGATAAAACAAGCAAACACTAAACTAGTTGGAAGAACAGTTACAACAACCAACAATAGAGAAACTTATCGGTGCAAGTGCAACTCGAACATGAAAGAACCCTTCAGGTATACTCTGCAAAGCATGGCCCGATGTCTGTCCTAGGTACCATGGTATACCCCCGCAGTCACCTGTGTATGTCTCTAAAAAAGATAGGCAACTAGGTTTCCAGCGCGTGAACAGTTACCAGGCGGGAACAGTTGACAGTCGGGTAGACCACAATGAGCAAGGTATCAAGCCTGAAACCTGTCAAGGGTATCGAAAAAAAGTGGTCCAGATGAAAACTGAGGACCTCGAACAGATTCGAGACCCACAAAGCTCTGTGGCAAATACAATTGACGGAATCCAAAGACAAGCCCTCTATATGTGTTCTCCACTACGATTGGTCCAACTTTGGAGGGGTTATCTCCGCTACCTTTCCACACGCGACCTCGTGTTTAGCCCCTGTGTTAGAGTGGGGTCCCAGATAACTTTCATGATACTGGACTTTTAAAACTCTCTATCACAAACTCTTATGTATGTTTTGTAGCCTTGAAGAGTTTCCTCTCCAACCTAAATCAAGGCTCTAGCCTAGACTAATTGATGGACCCTACAAACATAAAGTCTAGATCATTTTAATTAATCGTTAATTTTTTATGGCTTGTCTTAAGTCAAAGGCTATGAAAGTGAAACTAATGATGTTTGAGAGACGAAAGAAAAAATAAACAGAAAGATGGAAACATAATAACTTCTTCTTGACACAATTCTTAATCAACTTTTCAAACTATTTTTTTTTTTTTAAGATCTTTGAACAACAAACTCAAAACAGGATTTCGCTCGACTACGAGCTACTTAATGACCTAAGTAAATAGCCAAGAACTTATAAAATAAAAACTTTTCCTGGTTACTAATGCAAACCAACAACTACTTAACCAAACCAAGAAATAAAAAGTTTTATTTATTTAATGCTCGCAAAGCAAAAAGGAAAAATGACGAAAAGTAAAGACCAAGAAAACTTCTAGCCTAAGCGCAGATCGCAAAGAGTTAATAACACACAAACTAATGAAAGCAGACTCTCACAATTGTCTAAAAACCCTATGAATTTTTTTTTAATGAAAAATAAAGTTATTTCTGTGATCAAACCTAAGTTGTTGACTGCTATTACAGAGACCAAGAACCCTAAGAGGTATAACTCTTGACAAGGAAAAGGATGACTACCTCTCCTTAAACAAAAAAATTCTCAAAGGGCACGTTGCTGACAGTTCAACATCCAGCATGTGCACGCGAGCTGTGTAAGGTCAGAGTGCGTGCACACGCATGCAAACCTTATGCAGGTCACGTGTACCTCTGCAACTCTTCAAAAAATGAAAAGACAAGCAATCAAGCACTGGCAAAGACTACTGGTATTGAAAACTAGAATCTCTTGAAGACTCAGAAACTTACTTTGACAGAAAAAGAAAACAATTCAAGCAAATTTTCATAGAACAAAACCAATCTGAGGTGAAACCTAAGCTACAAACTGCAAGAAACAGAGACTAGAATGAGTTCTAGAAAACCCCTGAGAAGGATCACTTCTGAAAGGGGAGAGGATGACTGCCTCTCTAATAAAAAAAAATTGAACCTAGCCACGCTACTATTGCTTCATCAACTAGTGTGTCTATGTGGGTTGTGTGAAGGTTGGGCACGTGTACATGAATGCAGGCCTTATACAGGCCGCATGTACCTCTGTGACTTCCCGAAAAGAAAATGCAGCCAAGAAAAGAAAGCAGGGAGTACTGGTATGGAAGACCAAAATCCCTGCTAGCTTAGACTTTTGCAGAAACTCTAAAAACAAGTAATTAAACCAATTTTTAAAATACCCAAAAAAAGGACTCCCAAAAAACCCTAGAGATCCCCAGTATGGTCGCCAATTATGTTGTGGGTGGGAATCCCTCCTACAGACTTAGCATTTAAGGGATCTAATCATGCATGCAGAAAATGACCATTTCAAAGGCTTCTACTCTTTTCTATTCTCCCAACACAAAACCCC
>JASDQU010193702.1:0-10767 GCA_032191745.1 Picea mariana | reverse complement strand
ACCATCTTTATCCTATTGGTGAGTTCTGGTCATTGGAGGGCCAACAACAAACCCAATAGTTGACTCGAGGTTGGACCTTTAGATGGCACGAATGTACAATCAGGACGTTTAGATGACGCGAACCTACAATCTGGTTACCGTTATCCGTCAGGGATTTAAATGTTACTATTACCGTTATCCGTTAGGGATTTAAATGTTACTATGCAAAATAATAGAGAGAAGTTCAATTCTAGAGCAACTAGATCTGCTTTTCAAGTAAAAAAATGATTTTTTTCATTCTAAAAAAAAGTCTGAATCAGGTCAGATTTTTAGAGGTAGTCTGAGTTTCAAGTTTCATAAGAATCAAACTTCTATGTATTTCAGAACCTTACTTTAAGGATTTTGCCCCATTTTAAATCAAAATCCATCAAAATTCTAGATTGACAAGAAATTTAAAAGAAAACAGCAAAAAAACGAAACAGTAACTTGAGAAGAAAAATTACTCCAGAGTTAACCCACTCCAAATAATAGCAGCATTTCAAAACATTAAAAGACAATATGTGATATGTAGCAGTGGAAGCTTCCATGTTTTTCTGTTGAGTTGTACTTCAAAGTACATCATAGTGCATCGTGCAGTCTTATATTATATTGATTCGAATACAAAAAACAAAAATATTTTTCAGCCCTTCAAACTATTTCCACTGTGTTGTGTTGGAAGCCACTTCTGTTTATAATTATAACGGTATTACTGTCCTGATTAACAACAGGTTGAATCCAATTATTCTTTCTGTTCAAAGAAAATAAGTTAAGAGAAAAAGTTGATTATTCCAACCTCGTCACATATCACGATGTTATGGCTCTTTTAACTTCCCAACGCCATAGGCGCTATATATGGGGCGATATGAATGCCCTTATCCAACGCCTACACTTATATGGAAGTCTGTACCAAGTTTTAAGAGTCTTCTTTTTGTGATAATTGTACAATGTATATGAAGTTACAGAGTTAAGAATATGTGTTATCTTAGGTTCAAATTTAGAAGATTCATACATTCAATATTCAATCTAAGTTTGTGCTATTAATACATTGCTATTACGTAATGGGTTCGAGATTGCGGCTTATTCACCCGAAACCCACATCTTTGGATTCCAGAAGCCGTATCCGCCATGAATATTCTCGAAATTGGAGCAGCTCAAACTGCATTCGTTTTATTTCTAAACCTTGTGGTCTGTTAAAGAGCTCGTCTCTCGGGCTTCTATCAACAAATTACAGAAGATGCGATTCTATGCACTGACAGTAGATCTGACCGCTTTATATAGCAGAGATCAACGTTGTCATTGTTTGCTAATATTCCTCAGGCCATCCGTAGACCTTCAAATAGATTCATACATTCAATATTCAATGATTCCAGGTCGAGGTCGAGCGTTGAGATAAGCTCTGTATCCTTCCCCGCCATCAGTGAAATGAGATACTCAAATGCATCTTCTTCGCAGGGGATGGTAAGACCCATTTGATGATTGAATCCAAACTCCTCCTCGGCCTTTCTGAGGAGCGAACAGAATAGAGGGTGGTTGAGATACGCAGTAGGTATGATGAACCGCCTGCGCTCGCTTCCCACATAGACCGGAATGTGACCCTTGGGAATATCCACCTTCTCTAATTCTGCATGCGCCCAATCCAACTTTAAATAGCGCCATCTCTTGAGCGAGAAAGCCTTTCGGGCATTGGCTATCCCTTGGCACTTCCTCGCCATCTGCCTGAGGAGAAGATCTTGGATTATCTCGTTCCCCTTGCTCCTCCTTCCCATTGCTCTTACACAGGTCGAGAACAGTCAATCAACAGAACAACAGCATGTGCGGGGATAGATCCGCTTGTGTATAAGAGAACGACATCTTCTTCATATAAATAGCATCAAGCATCCAAGCGCAAACTGGACAGTTGTTTTTGGTTAACAATGTTTATCACTACCCAACAAAAATATAATACACAGATCTGCAAGACTGCGCGTGGAAGAGAAATTAGAGGTATCTTAAGGAAGTTTAATGGCACACCGGTGCCACATGTCATTGAAAATGCTGGAGATAAAAGCAGAGAGCGGGACCATCAATAACGCATCCAGCATACAGCTTGTTGTTTTCCCATCACATAATTATCACTGGGCACAGCTGTTTTGCAAATTGAAATGTTGACTTACTGTGTTAAGCTTACTGTTATAACTTCGAAGTATATGAAGATATATTATAAACTGTGAAGGCACAGCCAAGGAATAATGAAAACCGTTAAATTGCTATATGCTGAGATTCATTGTTCTATATTCTGCTTGACTCCATTTGGTGGGTGATATTACCATTTTCTGCTAGGTATTACGATATACTGAAATCCATTCCCGTACATCTCAGTAGAATTCTCGATAGAAATTTTATTATTAATTTGGTATATCATATCATTGCTAAAACGATTATCGTTTGAAAAGCAGGAGACCCTGAATTTAATGCATTTCATTGTCAGCGTGGTCGGGCAGGTCTGTATCATTTCATTGCCAGTGTGATCTGGGAACCGTTATCTCAAATTGAATATGTCTGTCAACTTTCGCGCAATACATTTAAATCAATAAATCTTCGTGTGGCCAGTGGCCACAAACCAATAACACGTTATCCCATAATATCTACTTGTGTCTAGCCTGCATAAAAACTTTCCTGATAATCTGACTGGCACATTGATCGACGGGAAGTTGGAACACGTATTCGTTACCCAATAAAAGGCATTCACATGCATAGTCTGCTGTCTGCATAAAAGTTAGTCAATGCCATTTATTGACAAGCCACACTGGAAAAACTGAGGAGTGTACTGTGTAACTTTCCGCTTCTCATATTATCACGGACGATGTATTGTACTTCAACGAACATTTTAGTGTACCGTCCAATCTTACATATAGAAGTTTTACGGGCCAAGGTTCAAGAAGGCTTCAAAAGTTTAAGCAGTAGTCTAGGCCTAGAATTTGACGGCCTACAGCCCGTCTTTAGTTCCCGAACCCGTGTAAATCTGAACTCCACACGTCCTTGTTGATCGGCATCAAAACTCTGATCCTGTCAAATTGACGTGTAAGGAGTGCCACTCAGAAATCTTGGTAATTAAATAAGGTATAGGCTATATGGTAGAGGCCCTAGGCTATACGCATGGATTCATCAAGGTTAGTGAATTTGAAGTTTGAAAAAATAAATAAGTAATATGGGTGAGTAGACATTGTGCATCATTACAAGTTTGATGAATCAATAAATAAATGAATAAATGACAATAATTGTAACTTTTTCCACACTCCAATATATTTGGATTTCAAATGAATTAATAAATAAATGATGGTAATTGTAACTTTTTTCAAACTCCAGCTTATTTGGATTTCAATTTTGGTTCAATGTGGCATCATCATATCCTATCCCACTCACCCTCGTAGGCTCTTCTACATGTCACAGTTTCTACTGGTATTCATGTCCTATATCACCTGTCGGATGTCCAAGTCCCACAACATGTGAAGAGGAGATTAGAGGGAGGTGACGAGGGTAGGCATCGCTGCTCAGGTACGTTGTTTCCTACAGTGATAACTCCGGAATGATGGATTGATGGTAGAAAATGTGGGCTTAAAACTGGCAGGGATATAACTTCTAAATTTGTTCTCTCCAAGCGATAGTGGATCACCTCACCCATTATACAAACGTTTGAGCAGTAGCGAGTCACACCCAGGAAGGAAACAAAGGAACCCGGTGAATGGGCGCATTAAGGGTTTAGTTATGCTCTACTCAGATTGGTCTCCTCCTCCGCTCCATTAACTTCCAAGAGTTTTATTTACAGTTGGGTCTGCTCCAGTATGGTCCAGTCACTTTGATGGCTAACGATAGGTAAGTTTGGAATTTGGAAATTTGAATTAAGTAAGTTAGAATCATGCATTGTATGGAAAAGTCGTTTAGTTCCTCACAAATTTTGCAGATTTCTAGAGATCATTTTGTAAAATTTAATTGGTAATTTTTTGGGTACAAATAAGTTCATAGCTTCACAAAATGTAGTCTTGTTACTTAGAGCTATGGCTCTAGCTGACTCAAGTTAGGGTTTTCAGTTGGTTGCCTCCTACTCCCTTTGGCTCCCTTTGTTCACTATAACTAGCTCAGCCCTTTGCGCTTCCCTATCTATCAATATTTAATTCTTCTTTGAAAATCTGCCCAAAACAGCAAAGTAACAAGTGTTGGACTCTGAATTTTATAAATATAAAAGATTTCAGACCAAAAAAATTCTAAGCATCAGTGTATCATGATTAATGACAATGTGTAAGTCACTATGGACTCTCATGAATTTGCTTTTGATAACTCGCCTCCAAAAAAAAACTATATCTCTTTGTTTTGATAGGGCTTGGCGGTGTTTAATTAAGGATTAGCTTCTTGCTTGGGAATGGGGAACACTCTCTCTTGCATAGAGAATAGGCACTTAATAGACAAATAGAATTGGAAGACAAATATAACTAGAAGCTGGCTAGGAGATTGAGTCTTCAATTGAATCATTTTTAAAAAAATTGACACTTACGAATTTGCATGAAACTTAGAATGACAGGCATGAAAAACAAATGGATGTCATCAAATTTTCACTTGAGAGTCTGGTTAAATTTGAAATTCCAGGCCTGGTCTAAACGTTCTACCTTTTGGAGGTTTTTCAACAACTTTTTTCGTTTGATTTTGCCCAAAATCCGGTGATGAATGGTTGGATATGTAGATTTGAGTGGCTAAGTTCGTATAATCCAGTGCCCAAGGGTTTTTCACCATGTTGAATCCATTTATGCATTCGGAAATGCAATTTAAACAACAAAAAATAACGATTTTGTCCAAATCTACATCGTCAGATTCCGACCAAAAAACCCAAAAGGCAGAACATTTACCCAGCGCCAAAGTTTAACTATTTTTTAATAGCGAAGCGTTGGACTAAGGAAACATTCTACACACTAGAAAAATCTATAATAACCTAATAAATAACTTAATAATGAACAGTGGTGAATTTTAGAAAAATCTATAATAACTTAATTGTTAATCATCACTGGGGAATTTCATATTAATTCAATTGTCTATTAGTGGGGAATGTCATCATCGGTTGCTACATCGCATTCATCAGCGTTAATCAAATAAAACCACACCACCTGGAATGATTGGTGGTTCTTAAGGAGATAGACTATTACTCCAACTAAATGTGATTTGCAATTCAGATCTGAAAACACATAGAAAACTAAAATACACTATGAAAAACATAAACAAAAATTAGGTAGCGTAGAGCAAAGGCAAAGAAAAAAAATATACACGAAAATAGAGAAGAAGAATTAGAACAAAAAATAACCATCATATTTTCTTGAGTAAGAGAGGAGCGCCTTCTATAAGCAAGGCGAATAATGCTTACAATAGTAATTGCTAAAAGCACACTAAATGCTTGAAGTGGAAAGTGTTGAAGCCAACTACTGTCTATAATAAAAATATTTGAAACTAACAACAATGCTAATTAATGAGTACCCCCTCATCCTAAGTGGCCAAGGAAGTGGGGCGCACTTCCTGGTGGCCCAATTCCTCCCTTTTTAGATCCAAAAGAATCTCTCCTTCCATCATCAAATGAGGGAAATTGCACTGCAAATAATGTTGGCGTTTGAATTGGTACTTTTCCAGCAATAACCATACATTATCTCTTAATTTAAAGAACAATGGTGTGCGCTTCTTATCATGCCTATGTTTCACACTATATTGGGTTCCTCATGAGGCAATTTCTTCTTGAATATAGCGTTGAGTCAACATATGGATAAATCGTTGAGCTAACTGATGTTCCGACCGGTGATGTGTCGAGCCAAATGGAGCAAGGCTCTTTGAATGGAATTCCATCGAATGACCTCCCTGTTTAAGTACCTCCCCACCGACATAATGAAATGCATCCTTCTTAATCTCAAAGGGTTGATTCCTATCCAACAAACAAAGAACCTGTGTAGAGTTTAATGCGAGCAGAAGCTGAGCGAAGTGGTGCCCAAACTTTTGCAAAAAAATATTGAGATCATGGGAATTAGAGTGCATTGGCCATTATGCCAAAACTTATACCCGAGATGGATCTGATTGACCCCCTATTGTGTCCAATATGAGTCCCAAATGTGGAACTGATGTGTGTCCAACATAAGATTTCTTTACCTGAAGTGTATGTGCCCGCAGTAGCTCGAGGATGATGCAAACATGTTGAAGATGTTTTGCCCAAGAAGTATTGAAGAACAAGATATCATCAAGATAAATGATCATGCATTTACCCAAGTGATTGTATGCATTCATGCGAACTTGATGGTATTCAGTTGTCAAATCCATCTATGTGAAGGAATAATGCCCTTGTAAGTGGTCAAAAAATTCCTCAATCCAGGGTAGGAGGTAGCGGATTTTAACATTGGATTTATTAAGGGCATGGTAGTGGGTCACTAGGTGCCATTATGAATCATCCTTGTTTGGGATAACAAAGGCGGGGAACGTACATGGAGACAATGAAGGTGGAATATGGCCAAAGTACAAAAGTTGACCAATTGGGTGTTCCATCTTAGTGGCCTCTCAGGGAGTGATGTGATAGGATAGGGTGTTGGGCAAAGAAGCACCAGGAATTAGGTCAAGTGTGAGCTCAATAGAGCGACACAGAAGCAGTTCCATGGGTTGTGTGAAGATATCTCAAAATTCTTGGAGCGAGGTATCCATGGCAGGAGGTACAGGGTTATTCTGGTTGTCTGGGTCAATGGGGTGAACCAAGCAAAAATAGACGTATTGGTTCAGACTGACTTGACTAATGATCGCATGGTCAGTAATAGTCTGGGTGTATTTAAGAGCATAAGAAGTAAACACATAGGTGCACCCCTCATGTTGCAAGTGGTATTAATGAGAATTAGCATGATAAATAGTGTGTCAGACCGATTGGTGGGGAATGTCAAGTAACAAATCAACACAATCAAGAGGAGATAAATCACACACCATGGTATACTAGAAAGAGTCAATCGCAAAGGTAACCACATAGCACTGGGAGATAGTGAGACAAGGGCCTTCCTTTTGTACCCATTCGAGATGGTATGGGGTTGGGTGTAGAGTGTTGGGGATGTTCATGCGTGTGACCAAGTTTTGGGCCATGAGGTTCTTTTGGCTTCTTTTGTTCAAGACGAGAGTATCCAAGTCATGCTTAATCTAACAATTATGTGTAAAGAGGGGTGTATTCGAGATGTTGAGTTCATTAGTAATCATCATGATCGGAGAAGGGTCCACTTCAATAGGATTCTCAAGAGAGACTACTTTAGGATGGGTAGGGGAATTGGGCTGAGTGACCTTTGCAAATAGAGTTTGGTTGATACAAATGTTTTTTAGTGCCCAAAAATCTGCAGATGCATGCAAGTTGGTCTTATGAAAGGTACACCAGGGCACATTTTTCGGTGTGGATGGGGAAGTAGGAGAAACCGGGGAATGCTCATTATGTGAAGGACTAGCAATAGAAGTACAATATTAGGTTGGGGGAAAGAAGAATTGAGGAGCCACTTTATACTCCATGACCAAGTTCTAAAGAAAGGCCTTGCCCAAGGAAGGAGACTCAAGAAAATTGAATTCACGAAGGAAAATTGTTAATAAACTAGAATTAAATTTGGAAATCAATACCTCTTTCGAATATGAAATGTGTAGTTGGATGCACAACTTGCAGAATACATCTATGTAAATCTATACAAATTGATGGGCGAGTTGTCAGAGTTGCAACCATTTGGCAAGGAGGTTGTGTGAATATCCGAGGGGATAGAAGCGGTCTTCGAGTTCCTGGAAAAATCCCACCCACGTCGTAAAGTGCGGTGTTTGTGTCTCGATCAGGAGGCTTATGTCCATGACCTAGGAATAATTCTCCAGCTGAGTGTCCCACCATGTCTGCGCCATTTCCTTGAGTTGCAAACTGGTGATCTGAAGCTTCACGTTTTCTATCATCTCAGGACATGTACGAAAGTATGCGGAAAGATTGTGAAGCTAATCATTGACATTATCACCATTCATTTGGCCCGCAAAATTTGGTAATTAGAAGGGTGTGTTGACCTGGAAGGGTGTTGGAGCTCTGTGTTGTTGTAGACAGAGCAACTCTTGGAGAGTTGTCGTTAAATCCTATGTAGACAACTCTCTTTGTGATGACATAATTTTCATTCACCATGAATGTCAATTTGTCACTGGAGGTTGCACTACGAATCATTGAAATCCTAAGGGCCTTGAGAAGGAACTCGATACCCTGAAGAGGGCGTGGAGAATGGTGACAAATGAATGTGTTGGAATCCCTGAGGGGGGTGCACTGGAAGTCCTGAGAAGGACGTATGACTCTGAGAAAAAAAATATTAGATGGCCTCTCTTTTGAATTCCTTGGGTGAGTAGAAGTTGACTTGGATCCAGGCTCTTATACCAATTGATCTGCAATTTAGATATGAAAATACATAGAAAACTAAAATGTGCAATGATGACCATAAATTAGATAGCACGAAGCAAGAAAACATAATATACACGAAAATGGAGAAGAAGAATTAGAACAAAAAAAGAGCTATCACATTTTCTTCATTGAGAGAGGGGCGCCTTCTATAAGCAAGGCTAATTTTTCCTTCTTGTTATTAGTTGATTACAATATAAGTTACAACAACTAACTAAATGCTTACAACAATAATTGTTAAAAGCACACTAAATGCTTGTAGCCGAAAGTGCTGAAGCAAACTACTGTCTACAATAGAAATATTTGAAACTAACTACAATACTAATTAAGGAGCACCCCCTCATCTTGAGTGGCCAAGGAAGTGGGGTGCACTTCTTGGTAGCCAAAAATGCCTCTAGATCGTGGGTGGTTAACATGTTTCCTTACTTCTGAGGAAGATAGCTCTTAGCCAAGCAAAACCAATTTTAGTTCGTTAATTATTAAAATTGTATTTTTAATGTAGAAATAGATTCACTGCTTTGAAATTTCTTTACAATGAAAATGTGCAATTTTATAATTAATTGATATTCTCCCTATTGGAATCTATGGTTTAATGAACCTTTTAATCACAATTCTCCATCTTATGATCAACAATTAAAAATGTTGGCATATTCTTCAGAATAATCTCAAATATGTTCATAACTTTATTGCATTTATAAATGCATCCATTAACCTATTTAATTTTTTGCATTTATTTTTTAGGATTAAAAACTTAATAAGCCAGATTTTTAATTTCCATAAAGTATACTTATATAGATACAACCAAGATTACTTAAATTTTAACATTTACATGTTAATTAACTTTTTACATTTTAAAATAAGTTGGCACTTATGGTTAGTGGACATTGCTTGCACTTACGCTGTGCATGACAAGGAGTGAAAAAAAAAATACTTTTTAGATTTTACATTTACTTGAAGTGTGAAATAAGGAGTGCAAAAAATACTTTTCATTTTGTTACATTTACTTGACTTATGAAACAAGGAGTGCAAAAAATATTTTTTAATTTTTACATTTACTTGACCTATAAAATAATTAGGTTGTGTCATGTGTGGTAACTTCTCAAAGAAGTGAAGTGGGAACAAATCAATTGTCTGTTCTCTGACCTAACATGAAGGGGAGTAGAAACAAATATGACAGAAAAGTTATTAAGAGATTAATATGAATAAATAAATTACGATGTCATTCAGATATGCATGCTTAACACTATTATTTTCCATGAAGAGAGGAGGTTCATCAGTAATGATTACTGGCAAAGACTACAAAAGTTTAGTTCCATTCCATTCAAACATTTAGATACCAACATATTTATTATTTATATATTGATATGTGTTTTCTTTATTTATATATTGATATGTGTTTTCTTTATAATTGATATACTTTTCAATGCATTCAGATTTTATAATTCAAATTTATATATATGCATTGAAAGTTTCAGTTAATAATACCACGTACTCCTTTTAATTCAAATTGTAAATGTGTGTTCGGCCTATGTCCTTTAATTCGGCCCTTCAAAACAAAAAATAAACCATGCAAAAACATGTCATTAAATATAAGAAGGCCCTTTTAATTAAACCAATGGGCCCTTTGATTCTTGTAATTCGACCCTTCTCTTATATTTGACTACCTTTCTTTTGCATGGTATATTGTTGCGAACTTTTTTTCTTCTGCACGGTTTATTTATTTCTTCTGAATGGTGAGTTTATTTTATATGGTTTAAATCTTTTGAAGTTAATGTTTCTAACTTTTATTTTTATTACACCGATTTAATAGCGTCAGTTCAAGTCACCCATACCATATTAAAAGTATATTAACTACTTTTATAAATAAATTGTTGTTAGGTAATATTACAATTTTAATGCCCCGGATGGGGTGACACGTAGGGCAGGGAGCCACGCGGGAGTCAGTCGGGACATCCCCATTAATTTAACACATCCCCATTAATTTAACTACCGGCCGGCGTCCCCTCTTCATTCATTTCCACCATGAATTCTCGCGTTCGCATTTACCCGACGAGGCTTCTCGCTCGCGGGACTAGTACCAATCTGAACAGAACAATTACAATGGCCATCATAGCCATGGAGGCTCGGCTCATGCTATTTTTGGAGACTCGGCTCATGCTATTTTTCCTCGCTTGGGGTATTGGAGCGAAGCACCAACCGCCCTGGGTAGCTTCTGCTCTCGCAGACCAGCACTATCGTTGTCGCCTCTCTGTGCACTCGAAGGTGCCAGCACTTCACCATAGCATTCCAGAAGAGATAGGAAACAGCACGCGGGTTTG
>JASDQU010193700.1:14904-25886 GCA_032191745.1 Picea mariana | reverse complement strand
CAAAAGAAAAACAGAGCATAAAATAGAACATAAGCAAGAAAGATCAAACACACATTAAACCAAGAACAACAAACTCACAATTGACAGAGTGATTTATGTGGAAACCCGATGAGGAAAAAAACCACAACAATGATAATCGATATTCTTTTATTCAAGGGAGAATTAAAATAGCAAACCCAGGCATACAACCTTCCTCTCCTCTCATACACACAACACCTCAGTATTGTGTCTTTCTCTTACACACTCATTACACATTGCACTCAGACTTATATGGGTATGCTCGTATATATAACATCTATCACTTAGTTACACAGACTGATCATGAATATATCACATAGTTACATGAACAATTCATAAATAGATTGCATGCATGCACATTAACATAGTTGCATGCATGTGCATGTGATTGCATGAGGAAATTCGTTGGCATGTTTCCAACAAGTCCTTCCTTGGGTGTACTCCATTGTATGTACATGGACATCAATAGCAGACTCATATATGTTCCACAATGGAAAGTGGATTACACCTTTACAGAAAGACAGCATTGGTTTCGATTAGGTAATCTATTCTTGAATATATTCGGAGTTAAGTATTTTCATGGGAAATTTTAGCACCCGGTTGTCTACTCTTCCATCGGAACCCATAGTCTATTGTACTATGAGAGCTTCGGTTTCTTTAGTTTTAGGGTACCTGTGACTTCAGTGCAAACTGAGAATCAAAAGAGAGTCAGATAAAGGAAAAAAAATAAAAATATGAGTAAATGTTTAGGATAGCCTTTCTAAACTAGGGATGCTTCTAAGTCAGAGTTCCTTGGTTGGACATTGTGAGTATCTTGCTTATAAGGTTATCAATAAATAAATAATAATCATTGAATATTTATGTTTTTTTTTAAATGTTTTTCTTGTTTGCAAACACATTTTATATCACTCACTCTTCATTCTTTTTCTCTTTAAATCCTTCTCCCTCTTGTGATCTACATATCCTCAATTTACAAGTGTAAGCAACTCTTAACATTGTAACTCAACTTTTACATTTTCTTCATATGATTCACTTTTATCATGATTACCATAATCTCTTCTACCATATGTTGTAGCTCTATCACCTCTATCAACTGCTACAAATTCCACCCAATGGAATTCATTGCCTCAACCTTCTTTGAACTGTGCTTAGTACCCCCCAGCCTTCATATTTTGCACCATTGTATCTCCTTCTTCTATGTTTCTTTTACTATAACCACTCATGTGATGCAATTCTTCTTGTAATGTCCCCCACCTCTGATAAAGTGGTTGTGAGAGACTCAGTGGTCTAGTTGTCCCCACTAGACTATAGTCTCATGAATTATGGGGACCAAGAAACCCAACATACTTACCTAAGCACAATGTTATAATTTTAAGTTGACTTTGGGGAGAAAAGGTAAAGTGAATGAAAGAAAAGACTACATAAGGTAAATGAAGGAATTAACCTGAGGAGGTGGTCAACTAACTCAACATAGAAATAGATCAGGGGTATAAAAGGAAAAGGAGGGCGCATCTCTCATCATTCTGGATTATTATCACTTTGCATCTTGAACTCTAGAGCCAAATATGTTTTGAGGGTTTTGGGATAAAAAACCATAGAGATCATCTTGGTGGTGAAATATCCCACCTATTCTTGTCCAAGATTGGTCATGGGGGTGCAATATGCCTCCCCCACCGTTCTACAACAACGTACAGGTTATTCAACTAGTGAAGAAGGAAGGAATGTGCAGTTTCTAAGGTTTTCCAGCAGGAGGGTGCACTATATGAAGGAAAAACATTTGATCTGAAGAGAGGAAGGGGTTTTGTTGACCAAAACCTATTGGGATTTGATTGATAGGCCATGGGCACATTGCTTATGCCATTTTTGAGGAGATTTCTTTAGTATATAATTTATTTGGAGCTTGGCACGATTTCTAGAGGAGGAGGGTGCACTGCATCATTGAGATTAATTCATTAGGGGTGTCATAACACCTCCATTCATCTTGAGAATTTTCCCAGGGGTTTGCAATCCCCAAATATACTATTTCACCAATTTTGGAGGGTTTTGGAGGCCTAGAAGAGGGAGGCGAAAATCTTAGTATTCTCCAACCATAGAGAAGTGTGCAACTCATCCAAGGACGGGGTCTCCAATTATCAAAGGGAAAGACATTAATCTTGTCCCTTTCTCCAGTTGATTGTGGTGCCTTTGGAGGCTATTATCTTTAGTTTTGTAGCTTGTTGAAGAAACTATTATTCCATCTTGATTATTCTTCTTGTATTCTCCCAGATCTACAGATCTACTATATGAGGATCATTCTATTATCAAAAGAAAGGTTAGATCTGAAGTTGTTGGCTCTATATTGGTATTAATTTCTTGTATCTTGTCATTTTATTGTGTTATATTCTCAAATCTATATCTCCATGCTATGATATTCTAATAATAAATCCTCAATGCACGACTTCATGAAGCATACCTATAAAACACATTGAAGCAATAAATAAACAGTTAGACAATCCTTAGTTTTGGGAAAAAAACCATTTTGGGGACTTTACAATGGTATTAGAGTGTTAAATCCTCCCAACTTGTGGGGATTAGTGCATGTAGAAGTTCAGTGGTATCTATATGGAAAGGCCCATAAGATAGACATATGAACCAAAGGCATAAATAGAAGGTTCAAATGAGGACAGTGATCCACAGGTCTTGGTGGGTATAGCGAAGGATGTGAAAAGCTCCATAGATCATACACAATTTACACTTGAGCACCATCTACAGGAGAACCATGAAACAATGCATAGGGGATAGATTGAAATGAAGGAGACTATGGAAAAAATAAATGTTAACCAGAAAAAAATTACGCAACTCCTGATGCAGATGACACATGGTGCAAATGGCCCAAGCATTTATGCAAGTAAGGAAGCCAGTGGCTCCCATGGGGGGACTAGACATTATCATGACCATGATCTTCACTACCATACAGAGGGACACAGCTTTGGAGGGGGGACATCTATGGGGCCAACACACAGTAGAGTTACCCCTAGACCCTATATGTCTACATTCTTGGATGGCTAGCCATAGTATAACCATTTCAATCAAATAGAAGACAACTTTGAGGAATATGCTAGGGAATATGAAGCATTGAATGCAGGATTCAAGAGACAGGTTACATTGGACCAATATTTTGGTATCAAATTCATGGGTAAACCCAAAAACTGTCACAGGAACAACAATGAGTTGGAGCGTAGGGTAGGTAAGATGGATATTCCATACTTTGATGGGTCTTCCAAGGTGATTGTGGAAGATTGGGTGTAGAAGATAGATACATATTTACAGCTTAACCCCATGATGGAGATGGATGCCAACAATTTTATCACCATGTACTTGGAAGGAAAAGCTCATGACTTGTGGTACCATGGTTTGACTACCTTGGGTCATAACCAGATCATTGCTTACATAGAGTTCACTCATAGACTTATGTACATATTTGATTGGGGACATCCAGAGCTACATTTCAAGGAACTCACATAACTCAGGCAAATGGGGTCACCCAAGAGTTACATAGAGGATTTTCATAGGGTAGTTGTGATGGTGCCAGAGGTGTCTCAAGCGAGACTAATTATGCTCTTTACTAAGGGGTTTATGGAACCCCTAAGGAGTTGGGTCAAGGCTTTTAAGCCTTACAACTTATAGGCTAAGTCATCGCATTCAGTGAATTTTCACCTTAAAATTTGAAATTCGTCGAATTTTATGCAAACTTAAATTAATTCAGTTGGAATTCAGTGAATTTACAGCAGAAATCGAATGGTAGCTCGAATTGAACCTTATGCGAATCACATGGCCAATAAATTCGGCCAATCCCTTCAAATTTGACTTCAAATTTGTGAGAGGGAAAAAAATTATTAAAAAATTGAACCTTAGGACCCATTCTGCCTGGTTTTTATTTCACGTGGTTTCATTCTGGGTGGTTTCCTCCCCAATCTACATGGGTTTTTATTGTTTACAAATGAAACTTCTGTTGTTTCCTACTCGTTTCATCCGTTCTCTAAGGTCAACTCGTGGCCCCGACTCCCGACCTCAAGGCTCATTCATCTGCGTCTGAACTTACAATTTACAGTCACGACGTCTCCCAGCTTCCTCCAGGCTCCACCATCGGCGCTCGTGCTCGAACAGTGACTCGATTCCACGAGTCCACGACCTAGTAATGTGCCTTTTAATTGATTCCATGAGTCCATCACCCAGTAATGTGTTTTTAAATAGTTTATTCATGTTAGTATATTATTTTCATTTGTATTTTGTATTTAATTAATTTTAATGTTTTTAATGTTATGTTTTATTAAAAAGTTTTAAATTTTTAAGAAGATGATGTATTTTTTAAATTTTTGTTTAATAATGTTAGTAAATTATTTTTATTTCTATCGTGTATTTATTTATATATATTTTAAAATTTTATAGTCTCTCAAATTGAATGCTAAATTTTTCACATAAATTTTCACCGTCAAACTTCAATGTCGTCGAACTCGAATTCGAATTCGAACCAGGTGACTTAGCTTACAGGAGGCCATATGGAGGACTAGGGACTTGATGGGATCTACAACAAAAACTAAGTTTTCCCCTAGAGCACTCATAAACCAAGGGGGTAAGAGATCAAAGGGGGGTTGACAAAGGAAAAGGAAGGATTGATGAGGCTACTGGGAGGGAATTGAGGAGGAAGAAAATGTGTTTCACATGCAAGGAGCCTTGGGATCTAGGGCACAAATGCATGGGTAAGGGCAAGGATCATTATATTTGTTGGTTGTATGCCCAATTTTGAGGAAAATCAACACGTGTAAGGCAGACACACATGCAAGAAAAGAAGCACATGTAAGGTAGACGCACATGTAGGAAAATCAACACGTGTACGAAAAATGTGCATGCAGGAAAAGCAACATGTGTGAGACAGACACGCACGCAGAAGAGGAAGGCATGTGAGGCACACATGCAAGAATACCTAGCCATGATAGGGTTAGGGTTTTGGTAAGAATATGTAATGGTTGGTAAGCCAAAAACAAGTATAAGTAGGTACCTAGGAGGTCTAGGTCAAGGTTCTCAGGGGTTCTTCATTGGAATATGGCTCCTTTTTGGTTGGTTATTGTTAGTGTGTTGTTTGAAGAAAAAATGCCTATAAATCTGATATGTTTTGTAAGTCATTGATCTGAGGAGAGGGAGTAGGGTAGATATCGAGGGTTAGATCACAGGTTGAGGAGCCTGGTGTGATCTAGTCCACCTTATTGAAGATCTTGACCTGTTAGATGGAGAATTGTAATGTGCGCGACGATGTAGTTTTGGAACACCATAATAAAAGAGCAGATAACCAAATCTTTGTGGACGTATCCCAGAAGGGGTGAACCACGATAGATCATGTGTTATGTGATTGAATATTATGTATTTCCTTTACTATCAATGATTAGATGATAAACAAATGCATGGATGACTAGTTACATCTGCTATTTTACATACATGAGTAAGAATGACAGGGTGTTCAATATAAGTTGAATATTAAAGTAACAAATGAATATCACAGAGTTTAATCCCAAATCCCCACTCATTCCTTGTCTACAAGCACTTAAGCATTGCAACCACCAATAGAACTATCTCGGGTGAGACTATGCAATGCACTTTGTGTACTGCATTTACTTCTAGTTTACCATAGGGGCCGATAGTTTTAAAGGGGTTTTGTTGGAAACCATAGTAGACCTAAACCTAGGTTAGCCCAAGAAAGGTAGCAAGAGTGAAGTAAAAACCCAACAAATGGTTTTGCTTCCGGTTGGGACAAAATGGGATTGAGTGAATGAGATCTACTGAAGAATCGAGAGAAGAATGTTAGATCTGGTGATGAAACGTTAAAAGAATGAGAATATAAAATGGGATGGTTAGACCATGGAACCCAATGAAGGTGGAGATCGAGATATGGTTGAAAACAAAGTAGATGGAATTTGCGCAGAAAGATAACATAAACCCGAAGTTAACACCATGCAAATATTTGGACAATTACATATTTAGCGACTTGAATGAAGTATTTTTTTGTGATTTCCCGCATGTGTTGCAGGAGTGGATATTAAGGTTGAAAGAAAACCACCCTACAAATTGGATCAGACAACTAGACTGGAATTCTGTGGAGATCATGCAGTTACAAAAAGATGACAATAAATTTACACACGTAGTATATTTCTGGCTAGACAACATTGTTGCAGGATTTATCACATAATTTGCAGTAGATACTATGAAGTCCTACAACACAACTAGGCAAGAGTTCCTAAAGGTACCTAGAGGTAGGTATATCAGATCTAGGTATACTTCCATCAATATTTTACTGTATAACAAAGGTGTAATAAAAATGGCATCAAACAACTAAACTTCCCAGTGTGAATGGGGGAAGGGGGGAAGCACTGACAAGAGAGGAAGAAATGGAGGAAGAGATGGATAAAGGAAAGAACGAGGAGGCCTTGGATCTAATCATGATGGAGGAATACCAGATCAAGAAGATCATGGCAACCGCTGGAAGAATGTGCAATGGAGAACCCTACCAATACAAGATGAACAATAAGAAGAGAGATATAGCTACGAGGGAAGGCTTGGCAAGTGATGAAGAAGAGGTAGAGGATCTTCGGGATGTGGAGCAGATTGAGGAAATCCTATGTGCGACATATGAAAGGAAGACAAGAGTTCCAAGGGAAAGAACCGAAGGGATAGCTCCTATCCATATCAGTGTCAGTGTGGAACCCATAAACCCATGTGCAACCAATACACCAGAGAGAACACCACCATTTAGACAACCAAATTTCAGTGGAAGGAACACAGCATGAAGTACATCTACATAGGGAGAAAAAACTAGGGGATCCAATTCATGAAGAATTAGTCAAGGATATACACCACATGGAGGTAGTAGTTCATCATTCAATATGGCATGAAAGGATCCCACCATCAGGTTACGAGAATTCAAGGGAGAGGCATTGGAGGACACTGAGAAGAACTTATTCATCTGTGAAAAGATCTGGGAAGAAAAGCATATCACAGATGACGATACAAAACTTGCGCAATTAGATATCACACTAAGAGACCACACACAAGATTGGTACATGAGCTTAGATGCAAACATTCCACCAAGAACAACCATAACGATTGTGGATATCAAGAAGCTGTTGATAAATGAATTCTAGAAGCCTAGGTCAGAGGATCAGTACATGAATGAGATGATATAGATCAGACAAAAACCAGATGAATATGTCTAGAAGATTGACTAGAGATTCAAATGATTGAAGGGAAAGTCGAATTATGTCATGACATATATAAAACATAGACATCTATCTGTGAATTCCTTTCTACCACACATGAAATACCCTTTGAGACAACAAAAGTTTCAAACTCAGGGATATTTGCAGAAAACCTTACAACTAGAAGAGAACCAATATCAGAAGACAAATCCAGCAATAGAGGAAATGAAGGAGGATCTGAAGAATTTAACATTTCAACTGAACCAGATCAGGAGTAAGGAAAAAAAAGAAGTTGTTTGGTGTACCACATGTAGGATAGAAGGACACCGCAATAATGAGTGCCAAATATTCCCGCAGTATATGGCAATAGGACTGCCAAACCATTTTTCGACAGGAGGACTATGGTGTGAGATTCTGTAAGACACAGGGGCATGATCCATATCATTTTCCAATGATTCAGAAATACCAGACAGTGCCTAAGAGTTCATATTGGAACTTTTGCAAGTCAGTAGGCCATGATGAAAAATATTGCAGAACAATGGAGTTGATGAGGGAGAGAACATTAGAAACTTATAGGGTGCATGCATAAATTATGATAAGGAAAGTTGCACCACAGTTTAATCAAGTACCAACCCCATATAACACTGTGCCACAACAATATAACATTGTGCAGCCACAATACAATACCACAATATAATCTTGTGCAAAAAAATTAAGTGCCTCAGTATAATGCTCTGTGAGGAGATCGAGCTGGCGATAATGGTGGAGGACAAGGTAGATGAGGATTTGGAAGAGACAGAGGACTGATGGTATGACATAATTGTCAACAACCAGGACACTATGTAAGAGAATTTCCACTTCCACTTGCGACATGTATGTATTGTCGCGCATCATATCATGACAGAGAAAATTGTCCGACACTATTGGGGAAGATCCAGAAAAAGAGGAATCAGAACAATCAAAATGTTCAATGGACTTTTTCAGAATCAAGGGATGATGGAAGAAATATCAACATAGTTATGCCCAAAGGAGTTAAAATATGGGATAATGCAGTAAGACCAGATCCAACACAACACTAATGGGCGAAGAAGAATGTTGAACCACAGAAGTAGTTTGATGCATAGAACGAAAAAGAGCTATTCAAGCAAGCTATGAGAGAATTATTGAAGCCAAACATTGCATCTACATCAACTATTCAACATACTCAAGACGTACCAACGTACGAGATGCCTTCATCGTTGGATCACACTAATGAATCACAACCCTTAGGACAAGTAAGTACCATAAAGGATTTTCTGCAATCCTTTGTTAAACTACTAAATGATCCATCATGTGTTAAAATATTACAAAATATGTTAGAAATATGTAACACAGATGTAGAGGGAAATCTAGAGCAGAAAATAGTTAGTCACTTGCATACAAGGAGGAGGACAAGTAGAGAGTTTAGAATGAATTCCAACATTGGAGATTTCAACATGGGGGATGTTATACTGGATTTAGGCTCTGAAGTAAATGTGTTACCCAAGAAGACATGGTAATGTATGGGAGAGCCCACATTAGGATATCCACTCGTTCAGTTGAAAATAGAAAATCAACATAGGGTTCTATCAATTGAAAGGCTAAATGGTGTGACATTAGATCTGAATGGAGTGTGCACTAGAGCCGATTTTAAAGTGATAGAGATAGTGGATGGAACAACACCTTATCCAGCATTGCTTGCCTCGGATTGGGCATTTGAAAACTAGGCCATAATCAATTTGAAGATGAGGAAGATGGAATTTGAGTCAGGAGAGTACATAGTCGTTGCACCACTAGACCCATCATAAGGAGAAAGGTTTGTAGAACCCAGTTGCTTAGACTTGGAGGAAATCAACCAGTTATACAGAACCACCATGCGATAAGAGGATTATGTAAATCCAACTACATATGGAGTACTCATCTGGAGGAGCATCACATCATGCGCTTCATACTCAGATATAGGGTTGGAGAATTGGCAACAAAGATTACATTACGTATCCACAAGAAGGTGCACAAGAATAGACCACACAGTAAGATGGGTAGGTACAAAGATAAGAGAACCTCCCAGTTTTCATGGGGTGACTGACTTAGAATAATTCCTAACAAAATACGAAGATGAAGTGTTAGAAAATTAGAGGTTATTAGCTATGGACATAGCACTCAAGGAAACACCTGCAAGATGGTGGGGTGCACATAAAGAGACAGTTAAGGACTGGTACCAATGTAATCGATTACTGTGCATTTGATTCAGCATAGAATAAGGAAACAATGAACTGCAGAGATATGATGGACAAGGGACACCATCAAAACAATTGGAGAAGTGTAGAACATTATGGAAAATGACACCACCAGAAGAATGGCCTCATAAATTCATTCACACATTGGAAGGAATTCCAACAAATTGGTATGTAGACCAGGATCTATGCAGAGGCACTGTAGAATGGACAACATTACAACAAATTTTATAGTCACTTTTTCATTTGAAGATGAGAACCCCAACATTGATTCAACACTCAAACAAATCAGAGGGGTGATATTTATTAAGGAACCATAGGTTGAACTTATAACATAGCATCAACAACAAAATAGACAGACAATGAAAGAACTACTGTCATGCTATCATGTGCAGGAAGAAGTACCAGATGAAGATGACCCACGCAATATTCAAATTACAGAAAATGAAGGAAAAAGAGAGGTGGAAGGTCAATCTTTGGCATCAGAAGTATTTGCTACACTAATCAAGGTGAAGAAAGTAAATATGGGGACAAATAATAATCCCAAAATGGCCAATATTGGAGATTACTAGGATGAAAAAACATTGGAGAGAATAACAGAGTTGTTGCGCGAGTACAATGATTTGTTTCCAAAAACCTTTACAGAGATGAAAGGAATAGCATGAGAGCTAGGAGATATGAATATACCTATCAAACATGAGGCTAGATCAGTCAGAAAATGACCATATAGACTAAACCCAATATATAAGCAGAAAGTAAAAGAAAAAATTGACAGAATGTTGGACGCTGGAATCATAGAACCAATAGAAGAATCATAATGGATAAGCCCTATGGTAGTCTAGGAGAATAAGAAAGGAGGCATAAGGATATGTGTCGATCTAAGAAAGTTGAATGATTCTTGCCTACATGACCCTTTTCCCACCCCTTTCACATATGAGGTATTAGAGAATGTGGGAGGCCAGGAAGCATACTCATTCACAGATGGATTCTCATGCCACCATCAAATCAAGATAGCTCCAGAAGATAGGTACAAGACAACTTTTTCCACAGAATGTGGATCCTACCAGTACAAAGTCATGCCTTTTGGACTGAAGAATGCACCAGCTATATTCTCAAGGGTAGTCATAGTTTCCTTTAAAGAATTCATCCATCAGTTTTTAGAAGTGTATCTGGATGATTGGACCGTATATAGTCTGTTAAAATATCATGTAGAGGTGTTAACGCTAATGTTGGAAAAATGCAGACAGTGTCAGATATCATTAAATATCAAGAAGTGCATATTTAGGAAACCTTTTGGAATACTATTGGGACATATAGTCTGTAAACAAGGGCTATTGGTGGATCCTGCAAAGGTTACAGTCATTATTAACTTACCACCACCCAAATTAGTATGCCAGTTGAGAGAAAAATTGGGACACCCATGCTACTACAGGAAATTAATAAGATGGTATGCACATATCACTGCGTCGATGGAGAAACTGTTGAA
>JASDQU010193700.1:0-10088 GCA_032191745.1 Picea mariana | reverse complement strand
TCAGAAAGGTGAAGTGCCTTGGGGTTATCAAAGACCTAGTCGTGTCCCTGTTCTAGCTGCCAATGAAGAGTGTAGTCATGGATATCATAGTGGCTGATGTTCCCCCTAAGTTCGGGATGCTCCTGTCTATATCTTGGATAAAGAGACTGGGGGGAACCTTGTAGATGGACCTTTCATACGCCACCATTCCTGTATTCGGGGGTGAGCAAAGGATACTTTACAGGGAAGCGCAGCTCACATACATCATCAGTGATGAAGCAAACCCCACCAACCATCCTATTTTTTCTTTTGACATTGATTTGGGATCCAACATATTGCAGTTGACTGATACTCCTAAACCTCCTCTTGAAATCAGAAAACAGTCCATTGTTTTTTGTGAAATCCCTCCTCTAACTACCCCTATTTAGAAGATGTTCTTTGATGGAGCCTCTTCTAAGGAAGGGGTTGGTGCTGGAGTAGTCTTTGTTTCACCATGTCAAGAGACCATACCCTTGTCCTACAAGTTAGAATTTGAAGCTACCAACAATGTGGCAGAGTATGAAGCTCTTCTTTTAGGTTTAAGGGATGCAAAGGACACGGGGATAGAAGAGCTATCAATATTTGGAGATGCAGAGCTAATTGTTCATCATATCAAAATTATTTATCAAGCTAAGCACCTTAGGCTTAAGACTTACAGGAATGAGGTGTGGGACCTAATTGACAATTTCTTCTTAGCTTTCAACATTTCATTTATTCCAAGAAGGGAGAATACCATGGTTGATTCTTTGGTTGTTTCAGCAAGCCATTTCAGAATCCCACTACCACCTAAACTCAAGTATGATATATAGGTGAAATATAGACCCTCTATACCTAACAATGTCAAGCATTGTAAGGTATTTGAGGATGATCTTGAGATCACAAAGTTTCTTGAGTCTGTCTATGATTTCTTTGCATTACACATAGATCAGGATCATGATTCCGAAAGTAACCCTCATGCTGATGTATTTTTAAATAAAATTGCTAATCACCATATTGTTCAGCTTCCTAGCAACCACATTTCAAAGGGACTAGTTCCTTTAGAAATATTGTTCGATGGGAACAATGTGGTAGTAAAGTTTAAAGACTCAACTGATGATGTTGATGTATCTGAGTGTATTATTGGTACAGAGAAGGACCCAAAATTTGTCAAATTGTCAAGCAGCCTGTCAAGAGAACAAAGAGTTGAATACACTGAGTTGTTAAAAGAATTTTCTGATGTGTTTTCCTGGACATATGAAGACCTCATAACATATGACACAAGTATCATCGAGCATAAGATCCCACTGAAGGAGGAAACCAAACCATTTAAGAAAAAATTGAGACAAATCAATCCTATGCTACTGCCTATTATGGAGAAAGAGGTAAAAAAGATTTTGGATGCCCATATTATCGTTCCTTTGATATTTTCTAAGTGGGTGGCCAATTTGGTCCCAGTGAGAAAGAAGAATGGAGAAATCAGACTTTGTGTTGATTTTCGAAATATGAATGGAAGATCTAAGAAAGATAATTACCCCTTGCCCAAGATGGAACACATATTACAGAGGGTGATGGGTGCATCCAATATGTCTATGATTGATAGATTTTCTGGCTACAATCAAGTCTCTATCTTACCTGAAGACAAAGATAATACAACCTTCACCACTCCTTGGGGTACATTCATGTACGCTAAGATGCCCTTTGGATAGATGAATGCAGGAGAAACCTTTCAGTGAACCATGGACATAGATTTTATTAGAGAGGAGGAAAAGTTTGTAGTCATTTATTTGGATGACATAACAATGTTCTCACAATCTGATAAAGAACATTATGATCATCTGAAAAGAGTCTTCTTGAAATGTAGAAGATTTGGCCTTTCTCTAAATCCAAAAAAATCATTATTTTCCATGAAAGAAGGGAAATTATTGGGGCACATTGTGTCAACTGAGGAATAAGGATTGATTCAAGCAGGATAGAGGCTATCCAAACTTTGTCACTCCCTAGATCTAAGAAAGAAGTTCAGTCTTTCTTGGGGAAAATTAATTTTCTGAGAAGGTTTGTTTCAAATTTTTCTAATTTGGTGAAGTTTATCACAGCCATGTTGAGGAAAGGAAATGAAATAAAATGGACTTCTGAATCTTGTAACTCTCTTGACCAAATAAAGAAAGCCTTGACTGAAGCACATGTGCTCATCAGTCCTAACTAATCCAAGGAGTTTCTAATTTTCTCTTTTGCTTCATTTGACATAGTAGTAGTTGTTTTATTGCAGAAAAATGCCGAAGGGTTAGAGAAGCCCATTTCATTTTTCAGTAGAGCACTGAGAGATGCTGAAATAAGTATGAAATCATGGAAAAGTAGGCCTATGCTTTGGTTAAATCTCTCAAAGATTTTAAAGTTTATGTGCTACATTCAAAATTCGTTGCATATGTCCCTTCAACCTCTGTGAAGGAGATCCTCATTTAGCCTGACATAGACAGAAGAAGGAGCAAATGGATTGCCAAAATCCTTGAATTTGATCCTAAAATAAAGCCTACCAAATTGGTTAAAGGTCAAGGTTTAGCTAGGTTGTTGGCTAAATATAATTATAAAGCCTTGGGGGTCAGTTTCATCAACAATTTTTCATAGAATCAGCAAGTTGAGTTCTCTTATGAAGATCCTAAAGTCACACCTTCGTTGGCAGGATGCACTTGGTACAAAGACATTATATTTTTCCTACATAAGTTACAGCCTCCTGATGGCATGTGAAAGAACAAGGTAAGATATTTGAAGCTCAAATCAATTAAATCTTGTCTGATTGATCAAGTTTTATATTGGGAGGACCCTTTAGAAGTGATTTTGAGATGTCTAGACCCAGAAGCCCAAAATATTATGTATGATTTTCATGACAGTTTAAGTGGGGGGAATCACTTCTGAAGAACCACAACCTACAAGATTCTCAGGGTTGGGTATTTTTGGCCTAGTCTCTTCACTGATGTCTTTGAAAAGATCAGGTCTTGTGTCAAATGTCAGAAATTCTCTGGAAAGAAACAGCTCAAGTCTTTTTCATTAAACCCTGTGGTAACTTCAAGACCCTTTCAACAGTGGGGCCTAGATTTTATTGGGAAAATTCATCCTGCTTTAAGTGGTCAACATAGGTGGATATTGACTTCCACAGACTAATTTACTAAGTGGATAGAGGCCATCCACAAAAGAAATGCTTCCCTCAAGATAATCATTGGTTTTCTTGAAGATATTATGGTAAGATTTGGTTGTCCAAACAAAATTGTCACTGATAATGCTGTAGCTTTCAAGGATGAACCATTGATTAAGTTTTGTGAACAGTTTGGAATCACATTGATTCACTCTACTCCTTACTATCCCCAATGGAATGGACTGGCAGAGTCCTCTAACAAGATCCTTATTAAGATCATCAAAAGACTGTTAGAGGACAACAAGAAGGCATGGGATTCAAAGATTAAATTTTCTTTGTGCACTGTCAGAGTGACAACAAAGAGATCTCTTGGTATCTCTCATTTCCAGCTTGTATATGGAGTTGAAGCCATTTTTCCTTCTCATCTTGCCTTACCTGTGGCAAAATTCTTCCAAGACTACCAGGGAGAACCAAATGATATGATTGGGAGAATACGATAGTTGGCAGAAGTGCAACAGACTAGAGAGAAACTACTAGACAAAGAACATGACCATCAACAAAATATCAAGTAGTCCTTTGATAAGAAGGTGACCAAAGAGGATTTCCAGCTGAGATATCTAGTACTCAAGTGGGATGCACCTAAACAAGATAAAGGCAAGCACGGTAAATTTGAGGCCTTGTGGATTGGCCCCTTAAAAAATTATGAGGTTTTTTCAAATAACACTTACAAGTTGCAAGATTTGAAGGAGGCTAAAGTTTTAGGCAGCCATGTAAATGGGCATTTTCTAAAAAAAAAAAATTACTTAAGCCATGAGTGGCTTCCCATGTCATTGTAAATATCATTTTTCTTTTTTTTTGGTTTTTATAAGTGACTCCACAACCCAATACTAAGGCACTGAAACTACAAAAGGAGTTCTTAGAGCCTCACATGGAGGTCTCTATCCCCCATGGGGCCTATATGTTAACACAATGATCTGTAGATTGTTTCTTAAGAATCAGACATAAATTGAGGTTTACCCTCAAGAGCATTATGGTGTAAATCATGTGGCATTCTGCCCATGATTTCCACAGGGAAAACAAAAATATTGGAAGCCTAAGAAGCTCAAGCACCCTCCCTTCAACTATCACATCTCCCTTCCCGATACCTCCTCTCACCTCCTAACACCTATCCCACTCACATTCCACTCTCCATTAGACGTCACCTCCTCTCCACCTATCACACCTCCCTCGCTCCTCTGCCACCTCTGCTTTTCCCTTACCACCATAACCTCCTCCCAGCCTCCACTCCCCCAATCACTTCCTTCCACATGGTCATCACTCACTCATTGGGCCATGTGATTTTTCTCCAAGCACCTCGCTCCACATCACCCCTGCGCATACGCTATCATATTTCCACCTGCAAAACTTAGATTGGTCATAGACAAAGACCATTCATGGCCTCGAGGCATCGGGATGGACTCGCAGAAGTCATTGGCACCATCTGAGAATAATTATGGGTGTTAGGCCCAGTCCTAATCCCAATGAAGACGGTTATTGAATATTTTGGGCAACATTTGACACCTCACCTCATCCCATAAATGGAAAACGTTGCAGAGAGCATCCATGAAGGCACACTTACGATTCAAAGCTTCCTTATGGGCATTTTTTCTTGTAAAGCACATAACTATGCTTGGCTCGCGTCTAACATGAGAAGGCTTGAAAAACCTAACAAAGCGGGTGCTGACTGAAGGCTTTGAAGGCAATCATATGATCACATTCCTGGTGGTTGCAACATTTTAGTATATATAGGCAGTTTTGATATTTTTTTACGGTTGAATGGTTGAGCTAGGCTCCCTTCTATTGTAATATTTTTATGAAGAACACTGGTTCTCTGGTTATGTATTTGTTTTTGAGACATCTTGGTTAATATAAGTCATCTTTATTTTTCCATCTTATTTTCCTCTAATACTGAGAGAGTTCATGATTGACTAATTCACATGGATTGTTATGACTGTATTATGATGAATGTTTTATTATAGTATTGTTATGATTTCTTTCAGCTTCTTTGAGATTTGAATTCAAGAGGATCTTGTGTTTAAGTTTTTCCTCCTTAGGCTGTTGGAAGACCTGATGTCCACAACAGACCTCTACACTCTCCTTATAAATATCTTCCCTCTATTCACCCTTACTCCAAGTTACTAACTGAAGTTGATTTCAGACCTCAATTTCTTATGCATACTAGTCCAGATTTCTGAGTTAGAATGTTATTATCATTGATTCTTCTCCATTTGACCACCTAAAAATCATTTACATTTACTTTATAAACTTATGGGTACTGGGCTTACCCTCTATGCAATCTGAGGGTGAATTTTAGTGCTAACACAACCTGTACCATAAACAAGTGCATCAACCATGCACCAAACCTGTACAAATAACATGTCACAACAACTTGTCACAACAACCTGTCACAACAACCTGCCACAACATCGTGTCCAAACAACCTATCACAAAAACCTGTCTCATCAATATTATCAACCAAATCAGATCCAATCAAAAAATCAATCACCAAGACAACTCTCAAATATGTGCATCAACCAAGCATAACACAACAACTCATAGTCATCACCAAGATCAATCTGTGCTTCTAATAATACAAGTATGCTACATCATCCATAAAACATGTGTCAAAAATACTACTAACAAGTTCCTCCAACCATGTACCAAGTATGTACCAATCATGTATCAACTACTCATCAAATATGACTCATCAAGATGTACCAACATTATCAACTATACACCTCATGTATGTGCCAACTCATCAACTACTTGTTTCAACCATGTACCCAACATGTACCTTAACCAAAATCCCTCATCAATTTCATCATCCAAATATGATTTGTAACTCTGTAATAGACCTAGTGTATATGATCACATACCTGAAAACCTTCCTTAACTTTAACAACAAGAGACTAGCATTTTCATCAAACTTTTCTTTAGTCTAACATGACTAGTTTTGGATTAGTCAACAACCCTAACTTGAAATAATCATAACTTTGTGCATGTAATGAATAAAGATATGAAACTGATACACAATGTTCTTTAGTTTGTTTAATGCAATTCCTCCAGGTGTCACTACTTGGAACCTCTCAAAAAAGGAGTTATAGCAAAAATGGCATACAATGTTGAATTCTGCCTTATTCAAGAGAGTGACCTTGTAGAGCGTGCCCCGCACGGAATATTTGTTGAATCGATATGAAAATGTTAGAAAGAATACTACAGACTGTAATATAACCAACACATTTTGTCTTACTGAATTTGTATCTTTTATGAATAAGTTATGATGTTTTTACCCAAAATACTTGTTTTAGACTAGTTTAAGGACTAACCACAAACCCTATTTTCCACAGAGTGTTACTCCAAAAATACAATGACTCACAAGCTGAAATTTGTACCACAACTACTTGTATATGTTTCCTCAATGGCCTCCCAATTTCACAGTCTTAATTATTCTAGAAAAAAATTTATTGCGAAAATAGTGAGATGACCTGTAAATAACATACCTTAGAAAGCATCATCAAAAGAATTTATCCTCCCTTGAATTTTGGCCTTCTTTACTTCACCTTCCCTCTGAAATTCGTCTTAGATATCCTTTGGTTACCTCAATCACTTGTATATATTTAATATTCTCAAGTGTGATTAAAATGAGAGAGCCTTGCCTCTTATTTATACTTTCATGTAGCTTCCTCAATGGGTTACCTTTTAACCATCTTAACCCACTTTCCTTATTTTAGGGTTAACCCACTTCTAATTTCCCCATTAACTTTATTATTTAAATAATTTATTTTGTATTCAATTTGAATTATAGTACACTCATCACTTCACTTTATTATTTATCTTCTAAAATCTCTTAAACCACTTTGACTACTTTGACCTTTTGGGGCTTCTAGATGACTCATGAGAGTTCTCCAACTTCACATGGCCATAACTCTCTAACCGTGAGGAGTTATGTGACGTTACACATACAACTAGAAATGCAATGACATGTACTATCCATATAGAATAGTCTTTCCTGCAAATATATCAAAACTCATACCAATATCCATCAAACAAACTTGGGTCCATTACCCAAACTTGGGTTCTCCAACTTCTCATGGCCATAACTCTCTAACCGTGAGGAGTTATGTGACGTTCTACATACCACTGTAAATCGAATGAAATGTACTATCCATATAGAATAGTCTTACCTTCAAATATATTAAAACTCTTACCATTATACATGAAACAACCTTGGGTCCATTACCCAAACCTTTGTGCTATCAGAATTCACTACTAGACTTTCTCCAAGGGTTGACACCAATCACTAAGGGTTGAAATCAATCTACAATATCACTCTCTAATAGTTGACATCAATGACAACCAACAATCCATACCAATTTTCCATCAACATAAGCCAATTGTTTAACAATCTCCCCCTTTGGCATTGATGAAAACACCAACATTGATGGCAACACTTAGTCATGATAAAATTTGACGCATACCCCCCTACTCTCCCTCGGGGATGCTCGACCTCCCAGTCAAGGATCAAAAAATATTCAAGCTGGATTAGCTCCTCGAGACCTTACTGGTCTCAATCTAAATCAACCACATGCCCTGTTATCACCCTCAGGGTTTTCACAGTCATGATTTGGTCATTTCCAAACTGTTCGTCGATCGACGGTTCACATCAATTGCAGGGCGCCAACGTGATCTCTCTTTATCGGAGAAATCTTTCCCCAAAATCAGAAAAGTGCTCATCCAAATCGATTTAATTATGGTCATTGATCTCCCATTCTGACCAAATCAATCACTTTGGTGAATAGCGGGCTGCAAACTAGCATGTCCGCTAATTTTTCCTCCACTCCCCGCAATGATTCCCCACCATTGATTTCCCATTCTCAGATCGAAAAGTGATCGCGACCCTTCTTTCTTAGCACCCCTTTCCAAATCTCACACTAATGGGCGCTAGCACCTTCTTTGCATGAGACCTGAGGCTTTACCTCCTGACGCTTTACAACTTTGGAACTTTCAACTAGGACCAGATTAATGGTCCTCGTCCTCCCTCATGACCAATGGTTAGGATCTATTTCAGGACTGTGTGCTTCAGGAGTTCGAGATGTTCCAACCTCCTCTTTCCCCTGAAGTATTCCATACCCTAAGTTCTAGATCCAACGCCATGCGTCCACCTCAAATCAATGGCTCTAGTCCACTTCAAGAAGCCTCAACTTCCCCACACTCACCTTCTCCTGGAGTGATTTCAACTAGATTTCATGATCTATTGATGCGTGTCCTTCTGAATTTGATGACCACGATCCAATTTGGCTCTTCAGGGTTCGGGAGTTTCAACTCCTACACACTCGTTAACTCTCGAAGTGGTTTCAACTGAAGATGATAGATTTCTGCCATGTGTCCCTCTAGATCTGACGGTCCATATCTTCTTTGTTCTCATCGAATTCTTTTCAGAGTGTTAGGCCTCCGAACTTCCTAATATGTCGCCATGTGTTCTCTGTAGCAGATGGTTGGGATCTCCTTCGACCTTCGAGACTTCGAGAGTTTTTCACAATCCACAGTTGAAACCTTTCAAAGTGACTTTCTCGGTAGTCTTAGATATATCGACACGTACCTCCTAGCGGTCACGACCTGGATCTATTTCGACCTTCGGCTCTTTGGAAAATTCATTCTCTTCTTGACCACAAAACTTCTAAAGTGTTCTCGCTCAAGAGTTGTGGATATTACACCACCTATCCCTATGGATGATGGATGACCCCTAACCTCTCAGGGACTTCGGTGAATCCTCACTCCTACATGCACACAGAGACTTAAACCTCGTGCGTGTTACCTAGATCCAATGATCTGAAATGATCTCGCTCCCCCTGGACAAATCTTGACTGATGACTCATTAATCCTTTAGAGCTTCATTCCCTTTGAATATTTCTCCCCGCTATCTCTCTTGAGCTTTATCTCTCAGAACCTTTGACTCCTCAGAGGGATTACTTTGACACTTAGTCAAACTTCCAATTTGTGCACTCCTTACAACAAATTCCTACGTAAGACTTAGCTTCTTGTAGGCGAATGTGAACCCCTTGCAGTAGTTTTTTTGCACTCCTTGAAAATGGAAGTTTCACACTATCTCTTCTAAGCTTCTGAGTCAAAACTGACCCCATCAACACTCTCCTTGCAGACTATATGCACACCTTGCATGAACTCAATGAAGAGAAACAATTGAAGCTTATTCAAATACTTCATTGTTTCATACTTTCAATAACATAACTCATTCATTCATGAAAACATAAAATAACAGGGAAACTGTAAACAGTAGCAAGACCATGCATTGGGTCAGTATCCCTCTGTTATATTCATTCAAATGTAAAATGGCTACAATTTGAGAACAACTTACATTCAGTAACAACTATCTCCCCCTAATATGCAACTAACCTTGTTAAGGTAAACAATGAATATACATATACAAGAGGTCCTCTCGGGTTCCCTCCAACTACCTACCTGATCGAAATTAATTTCTACAACTACTTAAGTCCTATTACAATAAATGTTTGCGACAAATAATTTAAGGAGAATCTTTAGATCCATGCCAAAATTAAATAATTCAAGAACGATCTGATCTCTTCTGGTTTTGACATGATCATTCATCCTCCAACCATTAAAACTTCTTTGATTCAACATTTACTCAAAAGTTCTCTGAGATACTCCATCTTTCAAACTTCAGAATTTACTCAAAATGTGTGCTAGGCACTGTGTTGTCATCTCATGTGGCTTTGCTAATGATGCTCCTGCATTATACTCCTCTGGGAAGAAAATTCATTGACTCTTGTCCATGAGATCCTGCACTGATCTTCCATGATTCTGGACATCATCTTCACTTACCATACTGGCATCTTCTATCAGGTTTCCCTTCCACTTGACCAAATATTCAAAATAGGTCTTCCCCCTG
>JASDQU010193699.1:4710-16623 GCA_032191745.1 Picea mariana | reverse complement strand
CTAGAAATTTAGTAAGGCGTAAGTCATTTAAGAATTGTAAGGGAATAATGGGACACCGAGGAGTGTTTTTAGGAATTCTTTTAGGTGGGTGAGGGAAATAGGAAAATTTAATAAATTAATAAAGTGATTTTCTGGTGCAACTAGGGGATCGAGCACATGTGTACAAGGGAGGTTTTTTCCTAATTAAATAAATGAAAAAGGAATCTAATGAGGGTTTGGGAAACTAATGACTAAGAAACTATATAAAAATGATGGTAGAGGAGGAGTATGGATCACATCTGGCTTGCATAACATTGCACTGCTAAAATTTTATCTTGACTGAATTTTCTCTTGTGGGAGTTGGGATACCCAACTCGAGTAACGAGTGGTAGCTCAACCTTGCAAGGCGACCTGGGTGATAGAATTTTCTGGTATTGTGTGCATGGTCGCTTTGCGGCTCGGGGGCCTCCAGGGGAATAAGAGTACCTCTATCATTGGTTGGGAGGTACCGGTGAGGTCTCATTGGTCGACAAGTGATATCTGGACAGAGCGCACGTGTGGGACAACGTCTACAAGATCTTTTCCTTCAGAATCGGTACGGTACACGTATTTGAATTTTGTTTGTATTTTAGTTAGATTTATCCCATGTATGAAATTTTATCATGATGAAGCGACCAGTGCATTTCCAGTTGAATCTATTCTATCTATTCATAATAAGGAAATAAATCTAAGCTTTTATTCAGTTTCAATTTCTATTGCGTTTTTAGGATGCTGGTTGTAGTCGAGTTGGGCTCTTAAAACTTGTTTTGGATGAGAGATATAATGTTATATATAAATTGATCATTTTATAGATAGTGGCATAGGTCYCGTTATTATTATATCCTTACATAAAACCTRACASGTCCCCTTCCAAAAATATTTATGCATAGATTTATCTTTGTGTAAAACCTTCCAATGAAATGGAAAAGTTCTCTCTTATGTGGTCAATTATAACTCATAACAACTTATTTCAAAATATAAGGGTTAGAGGCCAATGTTATAAATTGTAGTGAAGCCATCTGATTCTTACTTGATGTTTCTGCAATACTGCGAGCAATTTTTATGAAATACCTCCAGTCAATGCCCTCCCTTTGACAAAATTTGACATACCTAGAGACTCTATGCTGCGACATGCTTGAGAGGGATTGAAGAGCATTTGAATGGTCTCGAAAGAATGAATAGGTAATGAAGGGAATGACAGGAAAGTTGGTTAATATATCTTGATAAGTAGGCAACCAACCCTGCAAGAATGAAGGTTTTATATAACAACCCACAAATTCGTAAGGCTCTATCGAGATCTCCTTTAATCATTGAACATGGTTTAGGGACGTATTACTCTGTGTGCTTCCTAATAGGATTCATACGTTGCAATATTTAAATATTCTTGCGTAGTTGTGTTAACCTATAGCGCCTCAATATGTGTACATAGAACCCAATCCAATGTCATAGCCAAATCGATAACCAGTTTGTCCAAAATTCTCTAGTTGCGGTCCAGAAACCATGTATGGAATTTCTTGTTTTCCTTCAAACCATTCTTGTGTCCAAATGCTCTACCCACTCCATAAAGTACTTAGTTCAATTATGCACAAAAACTAGTAAATTCTTATAGACGCATAACTTGTGTTGGGCTTAGCAGTGATTAGAGGATTATTCATCTTCAGGTCCTTTTGGGATGATCGACTTTTTAAGTATTAGAAATTTTTTCATTGGTACCTTCAAATTTAATATGGAAAACAACTATTGATATCACTTATTGGAAATCCGATGATGTAATTCCAATTAAATCCTCAATGAGTCTATTGAAGGGAATCTTCCTTGATTGCAAACCTATCTATATTAGTTTGACCATTGCTGGTCAGTTGTTGTACAGAGTGTGTTATATATTTGATACAATTATCGTTGGAGATGTTCATATATCCATTTTAAATTCTTCAATAAACTTAATGAGATCCTTACATAGTGAAAATAAATTCCAAGACTTCCAAATGCCAAAACCTGGGYGTTATGGGTGTTCATTATTTTAAAAYTGAATGTTTTTATATAAAAAAAAAATCCTTCACTTTACAATTCCTCATTATTCTATAAAAGATAATTTCCCATTAGGCRATTTCCTATATATATTTACACTCCAACAATATAGCCATAAGAAGATAACAATAGCRTGTATTGTATAGCTCTGCGTGGCATTGTCAGTTGGGTAGTTGCCCTGATATGAGTTAAAKTGAGTTTTATCGGTATTGTGTATTTTAGGAGGAAATGCAACGACTTACTATCTGAGATGTCAGGACAGAAGCAAAATTACTGTCAGTTGGCCACTTACAAATTCTAACCCGCATTTTAAATCTTTAAACATTTCCTTTGTTTGTGAATATCAAATTTGACAACTGATAAATGTAACCTCCAATTTCGAGAATCTTTGGTTTAATTATGCCTAGCTTTTATATCCTTAACTATTACAATCGATTTGATATAAATACACAGATATTTAAGCAACTACAAATAGGTTTTAAATAATCACACATAGATTTTTAATGTTTGGTGGTTAGCACTGGAAGTGAATGGTAATTTAGTTAATGTTTAGTTAATTTGTAAATTAAGTTAATTGCAGTAGTCAGCGTTGGCAGTGAAGATTGTAAGTTAAGCATAGTTAAATTTTAAGTTAAGCATTGTGATAATTTCAAATTAATCTTTGTTATATTTTAATTAAGCATTGTTATAGTTTAAGAGGAGCATTGTTATAATTTTATTTTGGGAAAAAAATTGTTATATTTTAGGTTAAGCATTGCATTGTTATAACTGGTGCTAAGGAAGTTAAGCATGGTTAAGCCTTGTTAGATTTTAAAAGAAGGTAGGTAAGTGTTATTATATGCTTTTAACTTTAGGTTTAGGTTGGATATAACATGCTTGAAATGGTTTTATGAGAGTAAAATGTTAATTAAATATTTATAGATTGTTGCGCAATTCCAAACCTGTATTGAATATAGTTACCATGCGCCTCGTTTAGCTAGATTGATTACAAGGCATGGTTGGAGAATATGGAGACGTTCTTTTCACATCGTGACTGTACCTCGAACATGAAGGTCCACATGGAGGTCTTTCAACTGAAGAGGAGCACTCTTCTATGGTGGAAGATGCTCTTGCCACAATTGATCATGGAGGTTGAAGATGTGGCATGGGAACTATTTGAGGAATGGTTCCATGAGAGGTATTTATCTGAGTAATTCATTGAGCGTTAGATCAACGAGTTTAATGCCTTACGACAGGGCAGTCGTATGGTGCCTGAGTGCGAGGCCCATTTCATGGAGCTTCTTCGGTATGCTCCCCAGCTGAATACCAAGAAACTTAATTTTAACAAGCTCATGTTTGGACTTAATGTCATCATTCATGAAAAGGTTAGGATTTTGATGCCTCAAACCTTGCATGATGTTGTTCAAAATGCCTTCATAGTAGAGGAGGAGCTTATCAGTGGGGGTCAAAGCAGGACTCTAGCGAGACCAGTGGGACAGGCGTCATCTAGTGCATAGTAGCATTAGACACCAGTTAGGCATGCACCAAGGTATTGAGGTACTCCGAGAGGAACCACCTTCACTACACCTCAGTGACCAGTGCCTCAACAACGGACTCCTTACAGGGCACCACAACAATGTCAACCACAACAGTAGTAGTTTAGGCCTATTCAGCAGAAAAGACTAGGGTTCCAAGCCGGTGGGATGTCAACTTCTACTTTGGGTACGAGGAGTATTGGACCTAAGAAAGGGTTTTGGACATGTGGAGAGCCACATTACCAATGTGACTTCCCAGTGGAGAGGACCAGAGCATCTAGATCAGTCGGACCCACTACAGTGGGAGATTTCGGCAAGGCCCATCAGATTCATGCAATGGTGAATAATCGCCAGGAACAACACTATTCGACTATGCTCGAGATGTTAGGTACTGTTGCTGACCAGACCCTTAGTATTTTTATAGATTCAGGTGCTACAGAGAGTTTCATTTCTGGTGCAGCGCTAAAAAGAATTAAGGTAAAGGCAGTCGAACATGATGAGTTTAGCTTTGTAGAAATGGCTTTGGGAGCCAAACATAAGGTTGGAGGGAAATTTATGATATTTAGCCTTAACCTGGGGGATTTTTTCACAAGGGAAAACATGTACATCAAAATATTAGGGTCTTATGACATCATGATCAATATGGACTGGTTGGAATTGCATGAAGCAATACTCAACTGTAAGACGAAAAGATTGAGCTTGGTTGATGATGAGGGATAGAGATGCCTGATTGTAGGTTGTAACTAGGGAATCTCTCTAAGGTTCATCTCTTCTTTGCAGCTACGGAAGAACATGCACAATGGATGTAAGTTTTATGCGATCCTTGCGTTAAAGGAGAAGGGAGTAGTGAAAGGTCTAGAAAACCTTCCGGTGGTGCGAGATTTTTCAGACGTCTTCCTTGAGGAGTTACCTGGGATGCCACTGGAGAGGGAATTGGAATTTACCATCGACCTAAAACTGGAAACTGAACCGATAGCAAGAACTCCTTATCAGATGTCAGCCCTGGAGTTACAGGAGTTGAAAATGCAACTGAAGGAGTTGCTAGACCCAGGACTTATACGTCCAAGTGTTTCACCATGGGGTGCACCTTTTATCTTCATACGAAAGAAGGATGGGTCATGGAGACTCTGCATTTACTACTTTCAATTGAACAAGGAAACAATCAAGAATCAATATCCGTTGCCAAGGATTGATGATCTGTTTGATTAGATGAAAGGTGTGACAGTGTTTTCAAAGATCGACTTGAGATCAGGGTATCACTAGTTATGGATCAAGGAGGATGACATACTGAAGAGTGTCTTTAAGACAAGGTTTGGACATTATGAGTTTACTGTTTTATCATTTGGACTGACGAACGCCCGAAGGGTATTTATGAGTTTGATGAACGGGGTGTTCTGCGAATACTTAGACAAGTTCATCGAAGTATTCATTGACAATATTTTGATTTAATCTCGGACGATGGAGGAGCATGATGAGAACTTGTGCTTGGTACTATAGTGTCTACAAGAGAACAAATTGTTTTGAAAACTGTCGAAATGATCGTTTTATCAATCGAAGATCCACTACTTAGGGCATGTCATCTCCGGTGAAGGTATCGTTGTGAATCCAACAAAGGTCGAGGCTATTATGGAATGGTCTACACCGACAAATTTCCCAAAAGTGCATAGCTTCATGGGTTTAGCAGGATACTATCGAAGGTACATTGATGGTTTTTCGAAGATAGCAAATCCGATCATGGAATTGCAGAAGAAGAAGAAGAAGTTTGTTTGGTACGAGAAATGTGCGGAGGTATTTCGGAGGCTCAAAGACCTGTTGACAACAAAACCGATACTAAAGGTCCCTGACATGGACGAGGACTTTCTGGTATGCACTGACGCATCCCAAGAAGGCTTAGGTAGAGTCTTGATGCAAGACAGTTGAGTGATCGCTTACATCTCGAGAAAGTTGAGAAGGCATGAGGAGAACTATGCGACACACGATTTGGAGTTGTTAGCCATTGTATATGCCTTGAGAGTTTGGAGACACTACCTAATTGGATGGAAATTCAAACTAAAAATTGACCACTATGGTCTACAACATATATTTACGCAAAGCGACTTGAATGCGCGACAACGACATTGGTCGGAATTGCTTCGCGACTAAGATTTTGAGATTACTTACATAAAAGGAATAGTGAACAGAGTGGCAGATGCGTTGAGTCAGATACCATGCATATTTTCGGTGATGCCTCTTTAGATGAATATACGTAAAAGGATTCTAACTTTACAACGTGACGATGACTGGTGTAAAGAGGTCAAGTATTTTATCAAACAAAACACAACTATGGTTCCAAAATTTGAGGGATTTACTGTGGAAAATGATGGATTATTGAGATTTAAAAGTCAAATTTATGTACCACCCAATGACAAGTTGAGGATTTTGATCCTAAACAAGGCTCATAGAGTAGTGCACATGTCTCATCCTAGAGTCATGAAGATGAGGGCAGACCTTAAACCCTTATTCTTCTGGAAAGGAATGAAGGCAGACATAGTCAAATACGTGGCAAGATGTCTAGAATGTTAGCAGGTGAAGGTTGAACATAGACATCCAACAGGATTACTACAGCCACAAGCTATTCCAGAATCGAAATGGGAGGTCATTTTGTTGGATTTCATTGTTGGATTTCCACTGACGGCAAGGAGACATGACTCGATTTTTTTGGTAGTCGACACTCTGACGAAGAGTGCTCATTTTATTCCTCCACGTACGATGTATCAGGAACCTGACATAGCTAGAGTTTTCTTCCGTGAGATTGTAAGGATGCATGGAGTGCATAATAGGATTATATCCAATAGAGGATCGATGTTTACAGGATGATTTTGGACTAGTTTCCAAGATGCCTTGGGAACCCAACTTAACTTTAGTACTGTGTATCACTCGCATACAAGCGGGAAGATCAAGTGAACAAACCAAGTCTTGGAGTATATGTTGTGTATGTACATGATGGACCAACATAAGCATTGGGAAGAATTCTTACCACTGGTAGAATTTTCATATAACAACAGTTATCAAAGCACCATTAAGATGGCTCCTTTCGAGTTTCTTTACGGGAAACCATGTCAGACGCCTTTGAGTTGGGATTGTCTTGAGGATAGGGTCCTGGTGGGACTAGAAGCGATCCAAGAAATGGAATATCAAATGAAAACAATAAGAAAAATGATCAAGGAAGTGCAGGATCAGCATAAGAGTTATGTTGATGCGCATCGTGTCGATCGTAGTTATGAATTTGGTGACTGAGTCTTCTTGCGGGTGAAACCACATAAGAGTTTGATCAAGTTTGGAAAGGGTGATAAAATCTCTCCTAGGTTCGTGGGACCTTTTGAGATCGTGGAAAAGAAGGGGCTCATGGACTATCGACTAGCCTTTCCTGATTCTTTGAGGTGTATGCACGATGTTTTTCACATATCTATTTTGAGACATTATGTTAGTGATCTTACACATGTTATTGACATGAGTTCTTTGCAAGTATCGAATGAGGGTGCTCTCACAGCAGAGCCAATACACATCCTAGACCATTGCATTCAACAACTACGACGTCAAACAATAGATCATGTCAAGGTCCAGTGGGACAACTATAGTCCACACTCGGTGATCTGGGAGGACGCATATGATATGTGTCAGCAATTTCCAGTTTTGTTTGATATCTAGACATATGATACTGTGATAAACTTTATTTTGGCATTTACATACAATGAAACTTTGGGACCATGTTTAAAACAAAAGGGGGTGTATGTAACATCCTTCTCTTACATGCACTGAGCAGACTATTTCTTTGAGGACACTTGCATGCAAGTGATCTGGGTCATTATACTATTGGTTGTTTTGATTATGATTATGAGACATTGTGGATTTGATGATATATATATTTTTTGTGTTTACATCGACAGGTGATATTGACTGGGGTCTCCTGAATGTGCAGGAATCTAGACGTTGAGGATGGCGAGGCATCGAGGAAACTACTGGGACTCCAAATAGAGTCAGGGAGTGGACTGTTAGGGTTTCAATGTTGTTGATGTGACATATGTACATATGATTAGATATTATGATGTTGATTGTTATTGCTGACATGATTCGGTTATGGATGCAGGTTCACGATAACTTGCCAACCAGACTCACATTTGGAATAAAGGGGTCACACATGAAAACTAGATACATTGAGGGATAGGTGTGGCAGCAGCCCTACCACAACCTACTAGTACTCTCGCTGTGGCTCAAACTATAGGTTAATAATTACCTAGTTCGAGAGACCCATGATGTCGTGAGGGTAAACTGTGACAGTCACTCACGATGATTCTAAGGGGTGCACAATAAGGCAGGGTTCTTATTCCTTAGAGGCCCTTAGTCTCCCACAAGATCACCTAACAGAGCATTGACTCTATGGATTTGACGTCTACCAAATTCAGTCACGAGGCGAGTGGCACCCTTGGAGCACGTAGTCCGTCTTGAAGGGCATGTCATGCAAATAAAACAGAAAGAGGCGAGTGGCACCCTTGGAGAATGTAGTGCATCTTGAAGGGCACGTCATGAAAATAAAATGGAAAGAGATGAGTGGCACCCTTGGAGAACGTAGTGCGGTGTGAAGGGAATGTCATCATTTTAACTAGTAAGTGAATAAACCTAGTGCCTAGAAAACTATGCCTCCTTAGGACTTGGTCGACCTTACAATGAATGATGGGATGAGAAGTTTAATAACAAATTTTCCCTTAAGAACTATTGCCAAGCCTAGTGAATTTAAAACCTNTATTGACTGGGGTCTCCTGAATGTGCAGGAATCTGGACGTTGAGGATGGCGAGGCATCGAGGAAACTACTGGGACTCCAAATAGAGTCAGGGAGTGGACTGTTAGGGTTTCAATGTTGTTTATGTGACATATGTACATATGATTAGATATTATGATGTTGATTGTTATTGCTGACATGATTCGATTATGGATTCAGGTTCACGATAACTTGCCAACCAGACTCACATTTGGAATAAAGGGGTCACACATGAAAACTAGATACATTGAGGGATAGGTGTGGCAGCAGCCCTGCCACAACCTACTAGTACCCTCGCTGTGGCTCAAACTATAGGTTAACAATTACCTAGTTCGAGAGACCCATGATGTCATGAGGGTAAACTGTGACAGTCACTCACGATGATTCTAAGGGGTGCACAATAAGGCAGGGTTCTTATTCCTTAGAGGCCCTTAGTCTCCCACAAGATCACCTAATAGAGCATTGACTCTATGGATTTGACGTCTACCAAATTTAGTCACGAGGCGAGTGGCACCCTTGGAGCACGTAGTCCGTCTTGAAGGGCATGTCATGCAAATAAAACAGAAAGAGGCGAGTGGCACCCTTGGAGAATGTAGTGCATCTTGAAGGGCACGTCATGAAAATAAAATGGAAAGAGATGCGTGGCACCCTTGTAGAACGTAGTGCGGTGTGAAGGGAAAGTCCTCATTTTAACTAGTAAGTGAATAAACCTAGTGCCTAGAAAACTATGCCTCCTTAGGACCTGGTTGACCTTACAATGAATGATGGGATGAGTAAGTTTAATAACAAATTTTCCCTTAAGAACTATTGTCAAGCCTAGTGAATTTAAAACCTAGGTCTAAGTAGAACCTTTGAACAAAAAACCTACTTGGACATGTAACATGAAGGGGCAAAGAAAATTCAAGCATTAGTAATTAAAGTGAATTTATTTTAATAAAGGTTTAATTAATAAAAGGGGTAATTGGTTGTTTTTGTCTACACTTGCTAAATCTGATTTTTAGTTAAAAAGAAAAAGGGGGAAACTTAAAGAAAAATGGAAACTTAAAGAAAAGGGGAAACTTAAGGAAAAAGGGGAATGTCTAACTTAGTAAGGAATCTAGCCTTTGCAACTTTCTATTTATGAACTCAACTAGGAATTAAGTAAGGCATAAGTCATTTAGTAATTGTAAGGGAATAATGGGACACCGAGGAGTGTTTTTAGGAATGCTTTTAGGTGGGTGAGGGAAATAGGAAAATTTAATTAATTAATAAAGTGATCTTCTGGTGCAAATAGGGGATCGAGTGACATGTGTACAGGGGAGGTTTTTTCCTAATTAAATAAATGAAAAATGAATCTAATGAGGGTTTGAGAAACTAATGATTAATAAAATCTATAAAAAGGATGGATGAGGATGAGTATGGATCACATATGGCTTGCGTAACGTTACACTGCCAAAATTTTATCTTGGCTGAATTTTCTCTTGTGGGAGTTGGGATACCCAGCTCGGGTAATGAGTGGTAGCTCGACCTTACGAAGCGAGATGGGTGATATCATTCTTCGGTATTGTGTGAGTGGCTCCTTTATGGATCGGGGGGCTCAGGGGGAAGAAGAGTTCCCCTAGCGTTTGATGGGAGGTACCAGTGAGGTCTCATCGGTCGATAAGTAGGATCTGGACAGAGCGCACATGCGAGACAATGTCTACGGGATCTTCGCCTTCAGATTCCGTACAGTACGCGTATTTGAATTTTGTTTTTATTTTAGTTAAATTTATCTTGTGTATGAAATTTTATGATGATGAAGCAACCGATGCATTTCCATTTGAAGCTATTCTATCTGTTCATAATAAGGCAATAAATCTAATCTTTTATTCAGATTCAATTTCTATTATGGTTTTAGGATGTTGGTTGTAGTCGAGCTGGGCTCTTAAAACTTGTTATGGATGAGAGATATAATGTTAATATATCTTGATAATTTTATATATAGCGACATAGGTCCTGTTATTATTCTATCCTTACATAAAACCTGATAGGTTCCCTTCCAAAAATCTTTACACATAGATTTATCTTTGTGTAAAACCTTCCAATGAAATGGAAAAGTGTTATCTTATGTGGGTCAATTATAGCTCATAACAACTTATTTCTAAATATAAGGGTTGGAGGCCAATGTTATAAATTGTAGTGAAGCCATATAATTCTTACCTAACATTTATGTAATCCTGCGAGCAATTATTATGAAATACCTCCAGTCAATGCCCTCCCTTTGACAAACTTTGACATACCCCAGAGACTCTATGCTGTGACACACTTGAGCGGGATTGAAGAGCAGTTGACTGTAATCGAAAGAATGAATAGGTAATGAAGGGAATGACATGAAGGTGGTTTACCCTATGTCGATAAGTAGGCAACCAACCTTGCAACAATGAAGGTTTTATAGAACAACCCACAAATTTGTGAAGGCTCTATTGAGATCTCCTTTAATCATTGAACATGGTTCAAGGGAGTATTAGTCTATGTGCTGCCTAATAGGAGTCATATGTTGCAAGAGTTAAATATTCTTGCATAGTTTTTTTAACCTCTGGCATCTATATATGTTTTTGTAGACCCCAATCCAATCCGATGGTCAGATCGATAACCAGTTTGTCCAAAAGTTTCCAGTTGCGATCTGGAAACCGTGTCTAGAATTTTTTGTTTTCCTTCAAATCATTCTTGCGTCCAAATGCTCTACCCACTCCAGAAATTACTTAGTTTTATTATGCACATAAACTAGTAAATTCTTATCGATCTGTAAATTGTGTCAGGCTTAACAATGATTAGAGGATTATTCATCTTCAGGTCCTTTTGGGATGATCGACTTTTTCAGTATTGGAATTTTTTTCGTTGGTACCTTCAAATTAAATATGGAAAAAAACTCTTGATATCACTTATTGGAAATTYGATGATGTAATTCCAGTTAAATCCTCAATGAATATGTTGAAGGGACTCTTCCTTGATTGCAAACCAAGCTATATCAGTTCGACCATTGTTGGTCAGTTGTTGTATGGAGTGTGTTATATATTTGATACGATTACCATTGGAGATGTTCAGATCTCCATTTTAAATTCTTCAATAAACTTAATAAGATCCGTACATAGTGAAAATAAATTCCAAGACTGCCAAATGCCAAAACCTGGGCATTATTGGTGTTCATTTTTTTAAATTGAATGTTTAAAAAAAAAAACATTCCTTCACTTGACAATTCCTGATTATTCTCTAAAACATAATTGCCCATTAGGCGATTTCCTGTATGCATTTACGCTCCAAGAATATAGCCATAGGAAGATAACAATAACATGTATTGTATAGCTCTGTGTGGCATTGGCAGTTTGGTAGTTGCCCTGATATGAGTTAAAGTGTGTTTTATCAGCATTGTGTTTTAGGAAGAAATGCAACGACTTACTATCTGAGATGTCAGGATGGAAGAAAAATTACTTGCAGTTGGCCACTTAATAATTATAACTCGCATTTTAAATATTTAAACATTTCCTTTGTTTGTGAATCTCAACTCTGACAGCTGGTAATTGTAACCTCCAATTCCGAGA
>JASDQU010193695.1:6570-20057 GCA_032191745.1 Picea mariana | reverse complement strand
TTGAATGAGTCACTGATCCAATAGTCAAGGCTTTAGTGCCTATGTCAGGTTCAATGGCCAGTTCTTTTATTACCTGTGAATGATAACCACCTCTGTTCATCAACTCTATAAGTGGGATAGGAATTTTTATTTTGGCCAATTCTCCCTCCAGGCTAAAAGGTGAAAGAGCTCGGGTCTGACTCATTGATTCTGGTTGGTCCACCATATTCTTCTGCTTAGAAGTACTGGGTAGATTAATAGGTGCAGATTTGGGCTGTGATGGTCTTTTCAGTATGGTGATGTTTTTCTTCATCGGAGCGTCGGCTTTACCCTTCTCAGAAGACTTTTCAGCAGTGGTCTTCTTAGGAGTTTTCTCAGCAGTAGGTGGCTCAAGGGTTTTCTCAGTCTTAGCTACCTTCTGCGTTTCGGTCGTCTTTTTCGAGGAATTTCCTTCTGTCTTGTTACTTCGCAGATTGTATTGACGGTGAACCTCCAAAATAGCGTTTTCAAAGGCCTGTTGTTCTGCATCTTCGGCCTCCTCACTTACCTTTGTTTGATTTAGCAGAAATAGTTCCTGCTCTTCTTGAGTAAGGAAAATGGCCTCATTGTTGTGAATGCCCATGAGGTTGATATGAGTGTCCTCCAATTCCTCAATTACTTCCCCCCCTTCGTCAGCATAGTTTTCTTGTAGGGGAGGTCTGATCTGCTGATCTGGGTCCCTCTGCTCTCTTTGATATCTAAGGTCTCTCTGTCTGATTTGGGGAGGGTTTCTCCTGAAATTGGGGTTTCGGACCTGAGGAGCAGGTGCGTTGTCTCTGGGAGGATTTCTGTCTGACACAGAGATCCTTTCCATCATTAGTTCTACTGCCCTGGTCAAAGAATCTAACCTGGAATCTGTGGTCGACATGGAAGGTTCTTCTTTGATCGTGACCCTTCTTTCTGACCTTTGACGTGCCCTTTTCGCCAACAAATTAGCTTCCACACTAATGGCACTTTTCTGCATGTCTTCAAGGGTGGCAACATTTCTGTCTCTTAATTGGTAAGACATGTCACCATCAAATCCATCAGGGAATTTAATCAATGCCAAACCCTGTGGAGGTTTGGTTTCAATTGGGATTGCATTGTACAAGTTGTTAAAACGGGTGCAATAATCTTGTACCGTCTCACCTTGATTTCTTTTTATATTCTCATATTCTGACAGTGTTTGGAGAGGGTTTTTCTTTACCTCCCATCTGTCAAGAAAACTTCTTTGGAACGCGACAAGGTCAGGGATTGATGTGGCGGGTAAAGCTTTGAACCATTTCTTGACGTCTCCTGTCAGACTCTGGGCAAAAAGTCTCATTTGAACGTCAAATTCATCAACTTCTTGCAAATCAAAGTAGTCGTTCATTTTATCCACATGTTGTTGTGCATTTAAAGTTCCGGTTGCATCGAACTATGGAAGTCTTGTCTAGTAGTCTTGGGGCATGGCATGTAGCGGTGCGGCCAACACCAAAGGGGCATATCGAGCTGCCATGATGGGTGGAGGAGGTGGGACGACGACCTGGATGGTTGGAGAGGTAGCGACTGAAGACGAGGACGAGGAAGGACTGGGCGGTGCTGGGATAGTGATTTGTAGTTTAGTCGTAGGAGACAAGACTTCAGGGGTTCGGGGTTTCAACATAGTTGGGTCAAAGACGAGCCTAGACACAAAAGTTTCAGACTGTGTTCTAACTAGGTTTCGTTGCGGAAAAAGATCAAGATCAAGGTTTTGAAAGATATCTGGTTCTCCGGAAAACGAATGAGACTTATGAAGGGAGTATAACTTACTGAACTGGTAGCTAAGGTCTTTCGCCTGAGCAACTGTTCGGGATTATCTATTGTCGTAGATGGTTCTGGGTCTGGATGAGATCTAGTGTGAACTTTCTTGGGAGCCAGAACTCTTGTTGGTTTTTATATATATTTATATTTTATTTTTATTTTTATGAGTTTGAAAATAATATATACAGATTTAATCAACCTCTAAACATTACTTTCTTCTCGAAATCAAACATTCTTTTTAGGGGAAAGAAAACCTGAGATTGTTAGTTTTAGTTCGTCCCCAGTGCAGTCGCCAATTATGTTAGCACTTGGTAAATTTCCTAGAGGTTGAAAGAGAAGAAATCTACAAAGGTAACCTTATCCAACCGCTTTTAAAGCTGGGATCTAGCCCTTCCAGCTTCAGAGAGGGATCTCTCTATATGATTTAGCTTCGTTTTTAATTTCAGGTATGAGGCCAGGTAAAGAAACTGTTGGTTTTGTTGTCAAAGAGTTTTTTTAAATTGGTTGAGACGGTCTACACATCCATTGGGCTATGGGGTCTGTGTTTAATTAGATATGAGATACGACCAGAAACGCCAAAGAAAAACTTCATAGGGCGACATAATATACTCACTGGATCTTTAGTAATTAAAATGATGGACAGAATAAAAGATGAGAAAAATAACTTCAACTAACAAGCAGTTAAGAATTTCTTAATTGAAGATATTTAGAAGATAAACATTAAAATCTTTAGAATCGGAAACAAGGTATCAAAGATAAATCCTGCAACATTACGCTATTCATAAATATTAGTTCCATCAAACAAAATGATTACAGAGAAAGGAAAACATTCAACTGAGAAAATCAACATCACCAGTGGAAATACGCAAGAATCCTGTAAAGTGCCTCTTCTTTATTAATGGCAGATCTCTTCAAAAATAGTACTGTTTGATAGCAATAGGGTGTGCGAATCAACAACCCTCAATACTTCGAAAGATGAAGTATTTATAATTCAAAATACAAACGTTCCTGTCATAACTGATCAGGATGTGCTCATTCTATTTTTAGTCTAACTAAATTAACTAATCAAAATTGCTTGATGACTCAATACAACTGCATGCGGAATTTCTGGGGTAGGCCATTGGCGAGGTGCCTTCGCAACCTCTTCTGACTGGATAGGTGACTAGATTGTGACAGCTCATCTGCTAATCTAGTAGATCACACAATTCTTCCCATCTGAGATGACTTGGCACTGTGACTTTAAGTAATCTCTGATACACTTCATCCATGTCTGTATATTTAGCAAATGTAAGCTTAATGATGAATATGTGTTTAATCTCGTGTTCAATACTAATATCCAACTGCAGGGCATCCATGAATGCTTTGCCTATGATGCTCCCTTGTATCCCTGCAAACTTGGAACTGTCCTTAGACACTTCAGTCAACCTCTTCTTGTAATCAGGGAGTGTCATTATTTTGTCATTAATGACCTTCAGACCAGGTAGGTCTTTCTTTTGGAGAACATCTATCTTATTGAAAAACTTTTGTACTCCTTGATCCATGACTTGAACCTTTTCCTCAAGCTAAAGCATTAGACTTCTCTTAGTTAAAACCCTTTTTACCTCAAGTATAGTCTCTGTTCTGTCCTCGATTTTTAGTTCTTCAAGTTCCTCTCTGGTCTTGGAATTCAGGAATTTGATGATCTCATTTTCTTGTGCTCGCATGTCTCCCAGCTCCACTCTGATTTTCTCAATGGCCTGTTTGCTTCTCTGGAGCAACTCATTTTGTTCAAACATAATTTGAATCATTGGCCAGATTTCATTGATGGACTTGGTGATGTCTGTCCATACCATCTCTTTGACCTTAGCCAAAGTCTTCCTTGCCATTGTTTGCTTTTGGAGCTGCTGTAACTCTTTCCTAAGATGTTCTGTTACCTGCTTTTCTTTGGATAGGCTTGTCTGAAAGGAAGTTTTGAGCTCTTGGAGGTTCTCCACTTCTTTCCTAAGCCTACTGATTTCTATCTCTTGCAGGTTCATTTTCTCCATGGACTTGGCAAGGTCTGTTGTTCCTTCTGGCAGTGACACTGGTGTTGCAGAGGAGATTGCTGTCACTGTTGCTGTGCTTAATCCTGCAATTGGGATAGCACTCAATGGAATGCCTTCCATTGGTTTCATCTGCTCTTTCTCCTTTAGTAGTCTTTCCATCTCAGCCTTCATCTCTTTGAGCTTAGCATTCTGCTCCATGAGTAACTTTAGCATCTCATCCTTTTCACCTTCCTTTTTTGCTATCTCCTTTGCCTGTGAGTCCTCTGTGGGCGGGAGCTTTAGCTGTTTTATTATGGATGCGATGTCAGCATTTTTCTTTTTAATCATCTCTTCTGCAGCCGTGACGTTCGCAGGGTCATAACCGATCTTGAGGACCATCTCCTCCAACGTCTTGATTCTGTTATCTTTCGTGAAAGATGATATTTTCTCCAGCTTGAATTGTGTCTGCGCATTGTTCAAAGATACCTGAAATTTTGCTGCAGAAGCTGAAGCGTGGGCCAATGTGTGAAAAACCATCTCCCCTGTTTGTTTGTGCAGATCCATCTGATCTGCTGGATGTACGTCCTTCGCCTGGAATTCGAAGGTAGCCCTTTTGTAATCTGAGATCACCTTGGGATCCGACACTTGTGCTTGGAGATAAGCCATATGCATCCTACCCTTTTCTGTGTCAAATGCCGAAAGAAGCCTATGCTAAGCTGTGGAAGACTGCTTCCAAAACTGGGCATAAGTACTCCTAGTGAGGGTCTGGTTCTTCTTCTTGATTAATTCATATTTTTCGAAAATGCCCAACTTGGGACCAGTTTTACTTGGCTGAGTATCCAGGGGAGAATCAGTGGATTTCTTCGGTATTGCTGTTGTGATTGATTTATGCTGGCTCAAACCGAAAGGTAGAGTGTCTGGCTTGAACCCTGAGGTAGCTACTGTGGTAGGTGGGACTTCTTGTTGTACTGTCGTGCCAGGCATTGAAACTGTCTTTGGCTTCTTGTTGTGCATATGGAACTCCTCTGATGACACCTCTGTTATAGGAGGAGAGGACTCCTGTCGGGGCCTCTTCTCCTTGGGGACCTGAGGTGTGGTAGTGGGTGGCACACTTGTCGAGGGCACCTGATGTTCCACTTCAACTTGCTGTTCCACGTCCATCAAAGTATCGGGCTCCCATACGGTCTGATTTGCAAATTTCTCAATCTCTGGCTTGGACTCATGAGCATACGGGACATTCTTATTTTTCACCCTCATTTCCAAAATGATCCCGCATGGATCATAGTGCCATGTGAAAATCGTAAATAATTTCATCTCCTTCAACATTCTATCTTCTTCTTCCCCTGTGCCTCGACTATTGCAGATGAAAGAACCAATCTGCCCCTTGATTTTCAATTGCTGCTTCTTCTTCAGGGAAACAAAATGAATGTCATCTGAATTCATTATCTGCCTAATATATTCTAATGCAAAAATCCTTACCGGTACATATTTTGGCAGCTTGTAGGGTGCCAATTCGCACCCGTAAACTCTGATCTCAGTGTGATTCTGATACAAGTACCAGTCTCCTATCTTTGCGTTGTCCGAGAGATGTAGAATTCTTTGGATCTCTTCATTTATTTGTGGCTCAGGCCTGTCGCTCAGCATGCTTACCATCGGGTGATAGAACAGATCAATGAAAACCTTGAAGCTATACTCTGTGGAGTTATGCTTCAGGAGAGAAGTCCATGCTGTGACTGGCTGGGGCCTTCCATCTGCATCCATCTTCTGCATGGAGAAACTAAATTTGTCAGCTTGAAAATAAACGAACATGTATGCCAGTATAGAAGAATATATGAACATCCCCTCTGTGCCAAAATTCACGAACTGTTCGTGAATACTGTCAGCCAAGAAGGTGCTGTAGTCGAACTGCGTTGTGGGATTTTCATCGTTTGAGAAAATGGACATAAAACCCAGGATGGGCTCATCTACCCATTGGTCAGAATAGTAACCAAGCAGGGCACAAAGGGAAGAAATGATTTGATTTCCTTTGGTGGAGAACATGGAAGAAGGGTAAGGGGGATTGGTGGAAGGGAGTGGAGCGGAAGTGGGGAGGAAAAGCTCGAATATCTGAGCTCTCTGAGGGAAGGTCATTTTCTGATATAACTCAGTGAGGATTTCTAAATTGAAAGGGGATGCAGAGTCAGCACGTGGAATTTGCATCATCTGGTCAATGTCTTCGGGAGTGATGAAGAAGAGGACGTCTCCAGATGAAGAGACGATGGCCTTCTGGTCGGGGATGTAATGGGCTTGGCACTTGAGGGAGAATTCGGGGAAATGATGAATCTGGGGAAAGAGATACAGGGGCAAATTGGACTCCCAGAGTCCAATTTCATCACTTTGGTCCAGGAACACCTACCGGAGCCATGACTGAAGATCAGAAAAATCAAAGTCGCAAATGGTATCTGCGATCAATCGATCTTTATCAACCAAGGGAATTTTTTCCAGGTCGACTGGAGGAGGAAGAAAATGATTCTCTTCTTCTTCCACTTGTCTTGGATTTGACACCATTTTAGCAACAATACCTGCAATAAAACGATGTTAGTGGGGTAGACTGACTGTGGATGAAGGTGGCGGAAAAGAAATGGAGGCATAAGAGTAAAATTTTCTGGTGCGATGGACAAATAGTGAATGAAGAGGGAAAACGGTAGTTTTATTTAAAACTGGGGTCAGTTAGACGTGGGAAAATGGTAAGCATGACAACGGGTATGTTATCCAGTTATTAATGGACAACGGGCCACTTGGGGGTGATATGGCAGGTGACGGTGGCCAAAACATACAGATGGTTGACGTGGCTGCTAGGGATTGGAGGTGATGGGAAATGAAAGTCGCCATAAGGGGTTGGTCATGAGTGGAAAGGGTAAAGGCCTGACAGCAGGGACTGATAGCATTTATGGGATGGGACACAACCCCAAGAACAAATGGGACAAGTGGATTCAGTGGAGGATGACGTCCATGAGTGACGGGCTATCAGATAGCATGTGTGAGATGGGACTTGAGGACCAATAGGTTGATGCCACGTATGACCAGAGGCCCGCCGAAGGGAGAAATCCATTCCAGACCCCCCCCCCTTTGGTTAAAGGCAAGACACCAGGGGGGGCCCGAAATCCATTGTGATCCGTTGATCTGCGCGCTTGTTTGTTGGCCGCAGATCTTAGCACGTTCCTTAATACTCATTCCAGACCCCCCCCCTCCATTAAAGGCAGAACAGACGGGGGGGTCTGGAATCCATTATGGATCGTAGATTTAAGCGCTCCTCCCTGAGCCGTCCAGATGAGCGCCCATGTTATCACCAATTCCGGACCCCCCCCTATTAAAAGCAGAATGGTCGGGGGGGGTCCGGAATGCACTGTGAGCCGTAGATCTTAGCACTGTGATCAAGACCGTCCATATCTGCATAAATATTATCACTGATTTCGGACCCCCCCCCCCGATTAAAAGCAGAACACTAGGGGGGTTCAGAATGCTCTGTGGGCCATTGATCTAAGCGCCGTGATCTGGACCATTGGAAAGTGAATGTAACATAAATCAAGAGCAGAGAAATATGTACTTGGGGAAAAACTTAGGATATAAAGAATTTTATGGGTTTTTCCCAATTTTTCACATAGACACCACCAAGGGGACTTCGCCTAAACTATTCTAAGGCAATGGAGACATAGGGTAGCATTTTAATCAATCTGGTTTCATGGGTGGTGAAGCAAATCAAGCAACTAACCTACCTGCTAACCTATCTTCCCAAGACTATTAACCCAGATTAAACAGTTGGGTTAAGAAATTATTCTACCTAAGGGCTATCTGACCAAGATTAGACAGTCTGGTCAGATTTATTCACTAATCTAACCTAGGGGCTATCTGACCAGGATTAGACAGTCTGGTCAGATTTATTCACTAACCTATGAACATCAAATTTAAAAAGAACTTGGCCATGCTTGAAAGGTATGGCCAAGTTACTATTATTGCATGGGGCTTTTCTTTCAATTCTTTTATGCCCTCTTTTCTTTTCTTTCTTTTTTCTTTTTCCTTTTCTTTTTCTTTTTCTTTTTTCTTTTTCTTTTTTCTTAAATCATTTGCAGAATAAAAAATCAATTGCCAATAAAAGCATCGGATACAGATAATATCCATAATATCCAAGTCATCAGTTGATTCCCATAATTTATGGGGTGATAACAAAAACAATCGCTTATTTCATTCCAATTTATCAAAAGAATTGTTCTCTTTACAAAATTCCTTAAGGAATTTTAGACCAAAGTCAAACTTAGATGTCCCCGATGAAAATCATACAAAAGGACTTCTGACAGAAAGTAAAAAACTAAAATTTAAACACTGGATCAACTTGCCACAAATTGTTTCGCACTCGACTCTGCACAATATCCTTTATCATTCATGAAATTTAATTCACAAACAGACAAGTCTACACAGATTATCAAAGATAGATCAACACCTCTGAAAAACAAGTGTCTGAATGATGTAATTCAGCCTTGAATCTTGTTGTCTACAATAGGACCTTGTTGTCATAAAAGAGAATTAGGCTTTCAGTGAATTAAAGAATGAATGAAAACCGAACTATCTTAATAAAACTCAAGACCATACCTTAGTATGATTTCTTGTTCTATCCTCCTCTTGTTCCTCCTTCTCTTTTTGCCTTTAAGCAATTAGAATTAGTTGAAGTAGTTAAACTACATTTTTTAGTTAAGTTAACTAAAACTCAACTAACTTTTAGTTTACGGGGGGAAATTAATAAAATAATAATAAGGGTCTTTAATAAATAATAACTATTAGGTGGAACCCCTTGTGAATCCCTTTAGTTTCTTAAAAAACATAAAAACAACTAGTTAATAAATCAAACACATCTCTCCTTGTGGCTCCCATTATCACTCTCATAATTTGAAAATTAATATCAATGATATTTTGAAACCATATCCAAAAAATATAATATCCAAAATATCCAAAAATAGTGTGTTGTCCAAAAACTTCAGTAGTCAACTGTTCTCGACAATCAATAAATAAAAACACTCAAAAACCGTATTTTCCACTTTGGGAGACAATTTTCCCTTTATTTCTACTGTCTCCCATTGATTTATCTGAATTTTCCTTAGGCTATGTGGAGCCTTTAGGCGTGATATCACTGATAACATGATGGGAATCATCTCTCAAGTGCATGTGGGATGAAACGGATTTGGCAAAGTTACTTGAGGGAGAGGAGGGGGAAACAACAACTTTTCCTTTATCAGGTGCATTGTGTAATTTGGTTTTTAATCTCTTGCTTGCATGGGAAGAATGTACTAGTGCGTGTGCAGGGAAATCTTGTACAATTGGGTTAATCGATGGAGGAGGAGTAGGTAGAGACAAATTGGGCCAACCATGATGTTGGGATACTACCAGGTGGACAATCTCTTGCCATCCATCATTTTCAAGGACTTTAGGTTGTAACGAGACATGAGGGGGAACCGTGATACCAGGGACATGTGGGGGATAGAAAGGAGCCCTTTCTGGACTAGGTTGGACCACACCTTGTCCAATCCAGTTGAAAAACTCAGCTTGGAATAGTTGGTTCAGCTCTTGTGGATCTGCATCATAATGTATCTAAAACCTTGTCCTTCTAGGGCCCCTTTTCCAATTCCCTCTTCCCCTGTTATTTCGGCCAGGGATTCCTTTGCTGAAGAAGCTCATTCATGTATGTACTGTTTATTATCAACTACTTTCTTCAACAAACCATACATGACATCTCTTTAAATATGAAATAAATTTTGGCTTAGCAACAAATCATACTCTTGCAATCCAATCCATAAAAATCATTTAATACTTGTCAATGAAAAGTGGGTGAATAAGGATTCTGGGATATATGAGGGATTGTATTGAGAGAAAAGTGGTAAAATGAAGGGGGGTAGATCATGATTGTTTCTCAACAAATCATCAAACAATCCACTGTGTTGTAAAACATATCAACTGTAACTCATCTCTATGTCATCCTTCAATTTCTATAATACAAAGTTTTCATTTAACCATAATTTAATTTTAAGAACAGGGCGTGAATAGTGAATCTGGGAATGTGAGGGGATTTGTAATGTGCAGAAAAGTGAGAGAATGACAGTGAAACAACGAATATTAATCATAAAACAAATCAAGTAATCAATAAACATAACTCTGTACTAAAATCAATAAAAAAAATACCAACACCATATCAACAATTACTGTGTATCAAACCGTTCATTGTTCCAGCATTTAAATTCCTCAAAACTTCTCAATTTAGAACATTTTGTGCAATAATACTCATAATCGAAACAACTTTCCATTCAACATCCATGTTAATAAAATGCTTGGTCTTTAATTTCTTTCCTTCCTTTTTAGAATTTAAAGAAAACACACAACAACATTGATACACCTCTGCATCACTATAAAACTAACATCCACTATCTACCAATTCATGATTGGCCCAAATTAAAAAATACACGGGTTCTTTTCCAAATATGAACAAACTTCAAAACATGCCCGATTACATACATTCTTCATCATATCAACCAATAAGATTTTGGAATGAAACCACAGTCAATATAAAACTTGAACCTCATCACTCTCGATGTAACCATTTCCAATATGCACGATGATTCAATAATATATGCACAGTGAACATAACAAAATACACACAATCACCATTTCCATAATTAGCTATAACCCTGATCGGGGCCAGTGAAACACATAGGTGTTTCCAATTTGCAATTATGACCACGCTGTAAGAACATAGTGAGTGGAAACATAATGGGAGGATAATATCCATTAAATGTAAATTACTCATTCCCAGTCATTATTCCTCAACCAATTTAATCATAGAACAATGAGGTAAGGAATCGATCAAAAAAATCCATAACCCCCCCAGTTGATAAACAAATCTTTGACAACCAAGAATATGCCTAAAGGGAGTAGAACAGTTGGGGATTTAAAATCGGGCTCTGTCAAAACAAATACAAGGAGACAATCAAGAGTGTTCTCATTCAACAATATCACAGAGAATTGGAGGTCCTCAGAGGCATATCAACCACAGGCAAAGACCCTTTTGATACAATCACAGTAGAAATCCACAGGGTTTTCTTATAATTCTCGGTCTAGGAAATGGAACAACAATTAGCCACAGAGGAAACAACGATGGGTAGGGTAGAAAAACCAATGCACATAGTGAATTTTACATTTACATAGGAGAGGCGAATGTCAACTGAACAGTTCTAGTTACCAAGAACACACGGAGATATAAATTTTGTCTATTTTTTAAGAGCTGAACCATTTGACAACAATATCGGTGAAGACGACTAACACCGAGGCATAACTTATACCAGCCCAGAACCATATGGTATATATCAATGTCATGGACACCCTAAGACCAAATATTGAGATAATTTGGTGCCAAGACAATGAGAATGACCCCACAACCAGGACTCTGGTATGAGAAATACACAACAACCAAATGGCAGTCTGAACACGACTAGATAGGGTTACACTCATGACTGTGAGGAAGAAACCAACAATAATACACAGAGAAAACCCTCCACCATTTATCACAGAGTGATAATACCACATTCACTTTAATATCCATAGAGACCCACCACGATTTTAATCGATAGAGCAACCAGTGAATGTACAACTCAACCAAAAACCAATTCTTTTTCTTTTAATCAGAACAATTACACAGTCATTCTAGAGAGAAACATCACGCATTTACACATTTGAAATTATTAGGAAAACACAAACCCAAGCATTATTGAGCCATTTTTTATTCATACATAGGGCATAATTCATTGATGGGGTGAAAAAGAACCATAAATGTAACATAGAGCTTAAAAGGGTGAGCTGGTCGAGCATTTTCTTCCCAAGCCTGAAATGTGGAGCTTAACCACCAACAGACCGAATGAAACAAAGAACAATACAAGGGTGACGATAGATGGGGGGAGTATGGATTGATGTGAATTTATTGCATGTCACTTCCATCTCTTATCCTATTCAATTCCGAAGTACATGACAACCAACATTCACCAATGCATTAAACCATGTATCGATTAACAATACTTTGTAGGAGTGTAGCTGTGGAAAAATTGATCCAACATTTTACTAAGACAAAAATAGAAATCAAAAGAGAAAAGAGAAATAAATGTCATAAAAACAATGAAACTGTAAAATTGAAAACAACAGAAATGGAATGACATAAATGCAAGCAACAGAAAGAAAACTACTAAAATGGAAGCAGAATATAAAACTATTATAAAATAAGAAATGAAAGAATAAATGAACTACTAAAATACAGAACAATCCAAACAGTGTTAAACTATTCAAGTTGGTTCCACATAGTGTTTTACGTGAGAATCGTTAGTGTTGTAGGAAAAAAATCGCTCTTGTAAATATTTTAGAATGTAAGAGTTTTCACCCAGGACAAAAGCAATCTTGAAAGGACCTAGCCATAATTTTTGAAACTTTGAGTGTCTTCCCCTATCAGCATGAGCTGAATACCACAACAGTACTTTCTCATTGACTTTAAATTTGACAGTTTTGACACTCCTGTTGAAATACTTCTTAACAGTCTGATGTATTGATACATGAGCATCGCCTTCAGATTCAACAACACATGCGTGGAGATGGGCAGATGACATCTCAACCATGACAGAGTTTCAAATCAAGCATTTAACTCAGAATTTAATGGGTTGTTGAGATATTTTTGTAACAACATTTTAAAAATGCAACTTATTTGTAAAGTCTTGAAGGACTGTAAGAATGTAGATATAGAGTGTCGACTCTATCTGGTGATAACTAGTAGTTATTGTAATAGGACAAAGTAAGTAATAGCTTTGAATTTGAAATGATAGATTTCAGAATAGGATGAGAGAGCTCGTGGAGTCGGTTCTTAGATAGTTTTTCAGTATTGTATTGTAACAGATAGAACAAAAGACAAAATAGAGAGAGTAGTAGAGTAGAGTAGAGTAACAGAGAACACGATGTATTTTTTTTTTCATGAATGAATAGAATAGACAAAAAATGTCCCAAATCCTTGGACTGTGTTCATCTTATGTTTGATTGAATGAATGTTGATTTCTGTGTGTATGATTTAGTTAGTTTTTTCATGTATGATTGTTAGAGAGAGATTGACTGTATGAGTTCGTGATGAAGTTGGTTGAGTTTCAATCATTTATCTTATGATACTTGTATGCAAGGTGTGCATATCGAACACAAGGAGTGCATTGACTGAGTCTTGGATTGACTCAGAGAAGTTTAGAGAGAGAACCAGAGAAACTCAGACCGGGTGCAAGGTGTGCACATCGTCAAGAAGCCAACAAGCTTCGAAGAACTAGTGAAGAAGAATGCCAGGTGGGCAAGAAGTATTTTATTTTCAAGAAAATCCTTCGAACTGAGTTATTTGATATCTCAAGAACACAAAGTGTGCATGGGAGATCAAAATCCTTTTAAGGATAGAAGCTCATAAGAGATAACACTTTCCATGAGTGTTGATGAGGTCCTAGAGGTTGATTCATTAGGGAACAAAGGTTTGGAACCTTTGAAGGCAGATAAATATTCCAAGGTGGAGAGATATTAGAAGCTTGGGAGGAAGAACGACTGTGATCGTCGGATCATAGGGAAGAATATTGACAATCATCGGATTAGAAGAAGTGCACGAACCTTATCATTTCTCAT
>JASDQU010193694.1:0-19871 GCA_032191745.1 Picea mariana | reverse complement strand
ATAGTGTTTCAACAAAGTGGAATTCATTAAAAACAGTGTTTTAGCGTATGAAAATTAAACACACATAAACAGAGAACACACTCTATAACTAACGGGTGAATCTTGTGAAGAAGGTGGGCCCTCCCTTCTCACAAGATTCCCCTGGAACGGGAAAGCTAGAAGAAGATAATCAAAACAGTCTTTTATTCATCTATCAAAATGTCATGTTACAGTCTGAAGATGAAGTGCACGTCCCCTCTCTCTCTGAAGCTTTTCAATATAAAAACTTGGCTGCTCGAATGAAGAATTCCCCTTATTTAAAGAGGGAACCTCCTCGATGCAATATATCAAATATTACAATGTATATCTGAGTCCTATCTTTAGTCGGATCTTCTTTCTAAACCAGAGCAAGATGTCCTGGTCTCACGCAACAGAAATGCTATTATAGGAGCTGGATGAGGTATTGTTGTTACAACTGGAGTAACAACTTCTTCTCGTAGTTGCTGATGCTATTTCAGCATCGCAATTCACGGGTTGTTTTAGCCATGTGAATTGCGCTCTTGACTGTGTCGGCTTTGACCGCTAACTGTAACGGCTTGTGTTTCAACATCGTTGGTTCTGGCGGTCTCCTCTGTGTTTCAACATCTGCAGCTCTAGACTATGTAACAACTCTGTGTCTCAGTCTCTGCAACTCTGGATTGTATGACAGTTCTGTGTTTCAGTAACAGGGACCTAGGACTATGTAATAGCTCTGTGTTTCAGCATCTACGGCCTGGACTGTGTTTCAGCAACAGGGACCTCAGACTGTGTAACAGCTCTGTGTTTCAGCATCTGCGAGCCCGACTGTGTAACAGTTCTATGTTTCAGCATCTGCGGCCTGGACTGTGTTTCAGCAACAGGCTTCAAATGCTAGTCTGCAGTCTAATCAATGGTTAAGTACGAAAGTGATGTAAAATATTATGCAAAACATATTAAACGTATAGTAATGAGAAAGGATGTTGTATACCTTTGGAATGATCAGATGAAGTGATAGTATGAGTCTAAATATAGGTGATCAAGGGTATAATAGTGGCAAAAAGTATAGGCAAAAAGTTACATTGTGTGGTCCTAACAGTAAGGTACAAGCCTTCATAGTGTAGCCAATCCCAATGCCCAAAAAGGAAAGGGGAGATGGAAGGAATAAAGATGGAAAGTGGTAAGTATGAACAAAATAGATGGTGACTCTTCAAATATCCACCCAGTAGCAACCCATCCTAAAGGGAAATCAACTTACTAGGGTACTTTGTCACCCTTCCATGTTTGAACAAGGAAAAGAGCATAATTTCCAAGCAAATGCCATGAAATGAATAAGGATTCAAATACAACATGTTCAAGTGCTTCAAAAATCAGAGTGATACATACCATGATACCCAGACTCATTACCTCATGGAGCAAGACTCACTGCTACTTCAAGACTAGGCTGGTGTGATGGATATTTTTGTTAGTGATATGTGGAATTCACTGAAGAGAAGAGGGGCCTTTCAGGGCCATGCTTAAGTCATGTGGCTCTTGGTACTCCATGTCTAGTACCTGTGGGCCTTGAGACATGATCTCCTTAGTTACCCCTAGGCTATGGGATAACAATATGAAAAGGCAATACCAATTCCTATGCATACCATGGTATTCCATGGTATGCATAGGAAATACCATTTCCTATGCATACCATTGCATCCCATTGCAACGGTAACATAGGAAATACCATTTCCTATGCATACCATTGCATTCCATTGCAATACCATTGCAATGGTATGCAAAGGGAATATCATTTACTATGCATACCATTGCATCCCATTTCACCCTAGGCTATGGGATAACAATATGAAAAGGAAATACCAATTCCTATGCATACCATGGTATTCCATGGTATGCATAGGAAATACCATTTCCTATGCATACCATTGCATACCATTGCAATACCATTGCAATGGTATGCAAAGGGAATACCATTGCCTATTCATACCATTGCATCCCATTGCAATGGGATGCAATGGTATGCATACAGAATGGTATTCCCTTGGCATACAATTGCAATACCATGCAATGGTATGCACTAGAAATATCATTGCCTATGCATACCATTGCATGCCATTTCAATACCATGCAATGGTATGAAATTGTATTCAAGAGAAATACAAATGCCTATGCATACCATTTCATACAATTGCATGGTATTGCAATGGCATGCAATGGTATTTCCGTTGCATACCATTGAAATGGTATGCATAGGAAATGGTATTTCCTTTGCACACCATTGCATACCATTTATATACCATGCAATGGTATGAAATGAAAATACCATTCCCTAATGCAAAGGAAATAAAATTTCCTATGCATACAATTTCAATACCATGCAATGGTATGCAATAGTATGCAATGAAAATACCATTGCCTATGAATGCCATTGCATGCCATTGTAATACCATGCACTGGTATGTAGTGGTATGCAAAGGTAATACCAATTACTATGCATACCATTGGTATGCATAGGCAATGATATTTCCCATGCATACCAATGGTATACATAGTCATTGGTATTACCTTTGCATACCAATGGTATACATAGTCATTAGTATTACCTTTTCATACCACTGCATACCATTGCATGGTATTGCAATGACATGCATAGGAAATGGTATTGTCATTCCATACCATGGAAATGGTATTGAAATGGCATGCCATGGTATGCATAGGAAATACCATTGCATACATTTGCATATCATTGCAATGATATGCAAAGGCAATACCAATGCCTATGCATAGCATTGGTATGCATAGGAAATGGTATTGTCTTTTCATACCATTGCATGGTATCCAATGGTATGCAATGGTATGCATAGGCATTGGTATTGCCTTTTCATTCCATTGCATACCATTGAAATACCAATGGTATACATTGTCATTGGTATTACCTTTTCATACCACTGCATGCCATTGCATGGTATTGCAATGGCATGCATAGGAAATGGTATTGTCATTGCATACCATGGAAATGGTATTGAAATGGTATTCCATGGTATGCATAGGAAATACCATTGCATACATTTTCATATCATTGCAATGATATGCAAAGGCAATGCCAATGCCTATGCATAGCATTGGTATGCATAGGAAATGGTATTTTCTTTTCATACCATTGCATGGTATCCAATGGTATGCAATGGTATGCATAGGCATTGGTATTGCCTTTGCATACCATTGCATACCATTGAAATACCATTGTCATCGTATGAAACGGAAATACCATTGTCTATGCAAACGATTGCATGGTATTGGAATGGTATGCAATGAAATGGAAAGGCAATACCAATGCCTATCCATACCATTGGTATTCATAGGAAATGGTATTTCCATTGGATACCATTGGATACCAATGGTATGCAATGGCATGCATTCCATTTCATACCATTGGTATGCATACCATTTAATACGATGGTATGCAATGGTATGAATACCATTGCAATACCATTGTATGCATACCATTGTGATACCATGGTATTCAGTGGTATCCATACCATTTCAATACCATGGTATGTGTTATCACTCCAAGAAACTCTTTGAGGTTGTAAGTCAAAGATGCTTGGTAACTTAAANTATCCAGACAGTAAAAATGAATAATCAAATAAACCAATGCCCTCAAGGATCAATAATCAGATAATAGCTTTAAGTGGGCGAAGAAGACAGTGCTTATAAACCATATACACAATGATGGGTTTAATAATCAAGTTATGAAATGACTAATGAGATGACAGTCATTCTGTAGCTGAAACAACTTGAATAAAAATATAGAAGGAAAGGTGAGAATCTGACATCAATAGAGAGAGAAAATTGTGATTTGTATTATCATATGAAAGGTCTATTTACAATATAGTATTTCTGCTATCCAAAATCGAACTCCCTTCTTCTATCAAATGATAGGTATTTATATCTTTTACAACAAATCTCAGATCCTATAACATGGATGTAGATTTCTAAATATGGAAAACAGAGTACAAAACGTAATACAATAAGATACCTAATATTTAACCAAATAGGTTTAATCTGATCATTACAAGTCAAATTTGATAGCTAAAGCATTATTTGGCAGTCTGTAGGTGAAAATCACAGATTCAGAAATCTGTCTTTGATGACTGGGAGATTTTCCGTCAAGAGTTATTGTGCCATTTGGTGTTATTTCCTCACCACATGTCTTTAAAGATGGATGAGAAAGATGATTTAGCTCCTCCTAATTATTATCCATCATTTAACACCTTTCCCACGTGTTCAGGAAATAAAAAATCGTGATCTAGGAAGAAAGAAGACGTGTCTGGACTCTTCTGCACTTTCACCAGCTCTTTTGTCCTGAATCTACCCCTTTAGCTGGTTAAAAGGAAAGCTTTCAACAACTAACTAACAGATTTCAGAACCAATGAGCTGGTGAAAGTGCAGATTTTTTAATGAAAACTGCCTTGGGAAAAATCAAATTTCTGAGTCGTGGAGAGTCCTTTTTACATGCTTGAATAGTCGATTGAAAACTAGAAATCCCAATCTTTCCAATGGTACTTTCATATAGGTTTTTAGATCTTGGGAAGGCAGTCAAACATCCTCCACAATATGAGCCATCATTTTTCAAATAAATTTTAGAATGAATTATTTGATCACTAACATCTGGCTCCAACTGGGATGGAGACCTCCCTGTGAGGTTTCCAAGAATATGGAAGACCTTGTGCCTTTAGTATTGGGCATGGATTCATTTGGCCTTTACAATTTATCATCTGAAAACCTGTAGCAACCTGTAACTTGCTTGTAACTTGCTTGTTTATTCATTTAATCAATCACATATATCAATGCTAAATACAGATTGCTTAATCTCCGTCTGAGAAGAATGCATGATGAACTACTGATCTAGACTTTTCATCTCATCATCTTCCTCTCTACAATCTTCCTGTGTTTGTAAATCATAAAACTAAGGTCTTCACTTTCACCGGCTCACTTGTTTTCGAAAATGCCATTTAGTTGTTGAAACCTTGAACTTTCACCGACTAACTTCAGCTTCAAAGCAAAGATTAGCCATTGAAAAGATTTTCTTTGATTTTTGGAAATACCTTTTGACAATCGATTTATTATAGGAATAAATAAGTTATATCCTATACTTTGACATTTAAATTTCTAAAAACAATGTATGGAACTCTATTTATGACCATGTTATCTCCAAAATTTTTGGCTTTTTCACCTAATCTTCTGCTAAACTAAAAACTGTCTGTAATTTGCTATATTGATCAACAATGAATTCATAGTTGAAATTCTCAAATGGAAGCCTATTTAGAGATCTATCAGTCACCAGTTCCAAGGCACACAATGAATATTAATGTGTGCCAAATCTTTTTTGTATTTTGTTCCAGTTTTCAACAGGGTAACTGAAAGCAAGTTACTAATGACCTGGGTACTAGCAAACACTTCCCAGAAATTTTCCATTTGAAGTTTCCATAATAGATGATCCCAAAAATAAGCATGCCTTTGACAGAAAAATTTATATCATATCATCGATTATCTCTGGATTTGTTTCCTAGGGCAGAAGTAATCTCCCAAATTGCAAATGTTGATGAATTTAGAATCGAACTTTCTTTTGTGTTCCGATATTTGCTAAATATTTGTAGAAAATTCTTCTGTCCACAAGATTTTTTCCTACGTGCCATATGAATTTACAGAGGGTTTATTGAATGCTGAATAACTCAACACTCACATCTTGGAAGAAATAACTTCAATCTCTGTAATATTCAGATATGGGAATCGATCTCTATATGATCTCTTAGCATAGGAATTTAATGAAAATTCCTCTTGGGCTGTCATTTGAAATGCACTTATGTATTTGAAAAAACACTAAAATCCTGCATGTTTCCTTTGAAACCTATAGCTTTCAACTTGTTTCTCGAGCCACCTACATCTTTAGAAGACCAAATTTTCTACTCATACATTCTTTGCCTGCAGCCTGCCTATTTGTTTCAGAAATCAACAACTGAACATGATCTACTTTCTCATATGACGAGCTTATTCACTACCTACTCCTGCTCTAACCATTGTACTAATTCTCAATCAAGTAAACTCATGCTTCCAATGAAGCCATATCAGATACTGATTTACTGAACATGTTCTTGATCTTGACCCGACAAATAGTTGAATGCATATCCAACAGAAAAGTAGTTTGAACTGATAGCAAAGCCAATTTTCATCTGACCAACATACTTTAACATATATGCGGTTCATAGATTCTAAAACATTTGTGATAGGGTCATTAAAACCATAAAAGAATACCTCTTTGAATTGTTGATCTAACTAACTGTATTGCAGCTGTCAATTGCTTTCACTGATCTTAATGCTGAAAGTGGACTACTCAACCTTTGTTGGAGAAAAATGCAAGTTGAACTGTTGATTTGAACCTTTCTTCTCCTCTTCATCATATCTCTGTAATCTGATCTCATCATGATGATATGTTGTCTTATCACAACTAACAATTTATTCTTCAATAATAATATCTTTACAGAATATATCAAAAATAAAAAGATCTTCTTTAGACTTTTGAAGAACAGATTGGTAACAAGCATCAATTACAGCATGTGCACATTTATGATCATCTGTCTTCTGAAAAATGGAATTAGATAAAGTTCTAGTAGACAACAAGTTTCAAAAATCTCAACATATCCTTCCTTATCATAATTTGAAATAACATATTCATAAGAAGAAGAATGTCTCTGATACTCTAGTTGGAGATAAGACAGTCTCTGAAAATCTTGCTGCTCAAGGTTATTGCAAATTCCCATGATCTACAAATATGGAAACTGTGTATCATCTGCATGTGTAGATAAAGAATCTAATTCTTCAGATTCATGAAAATATGAAATAGAGGTAATAGGAAAACCCTCTGCTTCTTCATCAATCCTTTCTAATTCATGTTTATGAGGAGACATATCACAGTGAAGATCGTTTGAAAGATGATGTAAATTTTGAGAAAAAGATTCTTCCCTATTAACATCTTCAACTCTTTTGTGCAATTCATGTTCTACACAACAATTATCAAATAAAGACTTATCTGGAAAGAACCTTTTACAGTGCTCATTAAATAATTTGCGAAAATCCTTCAATGATGAAATACTGGAAGGAGGTAAAGAGAAATACCACTGATGTGCATCACCATACAATGAATGCATGAACATATTCATGCTGTAGATCTAATAAATCCATGCACTCATGGAATTTGAGGAGGTGTTCTGCAGGATTGTCTTCTTTGTTCTCTTTGAAGATAGGTAGAAAATATCCCCATTTTGACATATCAGGTACTGGATGTGGGAAACTAGGAACTAAATAAAATTCAAGAGGTGCAAACCTTTGAGACAAAAGAAAAACAAATGCTTTCGACATTTGATTATTGTGGAGCCACCACTGAATCTGTCTTTCATGGAGTCTCCAGATATATGATTACAACCAAGAGAATGCCCAGGATTTGTCTATCATCAAATATAGATCTGTATCATGTCCCAAGGAAGATGAGCTTCAATCTTGTTTCCCCGATAACGATGCTAATTTTTTATCACTCCAAGAAACTCTTTGAGGTTGTAAGTCAAAGATGCTTGGTAACTTAAAGTAAACTTGTTTTTGTGTTTTTGTATGTGTGGATCAATGGGATAACTCAGCTACAATATGGTATACAAACAGTAAAAATGAATAATCAAATAAGTCAATGCACTCAAAGATCAATACTCAGATAATAGCTTTAAGTGGGTGAAGAAGACAGTGATTATAAACTAGATACACAATGATGGGTTTAATAAACAATGTAAGAAACTATTAATCATGTTATGAACTGACTAATGAGATGATAGTCATTCTGAGATGAAAAAAATTGAATAAAAGTACAAAAGGAAAGGTGAGAATATGACATCAATAGAGAGAGAAAACTATTATTTGTATTATCATATGAAAGGTCTGTTTAAAATATAGTATTTCTACTATCCGAAATCGAACCCCCTCCTTCTATCAAATGATAGGTATTTATATCTTTTCAAACAGATCTCAGATCCTATAAACATGGATCTGGATTTCTAAATATGGAAAACAGAGTACAACACTTAATACAATAAGATACCTAATATTTAACCAAATAGATTTAATCTAATCATTACAAGTCGAATTTGACAGCTAAAGCATTAATTGGCAGTCTATAGGTGAAAATCACAGATTCAAAAATTTGTCTTTGATGATTGGGAGATTTTCTGTCAAGAGTTATTGTTCCATTTGGTGTTATTTCCTCACCACATGTCTTTAAATCTTGATGAGAAAGATGATTTAGCTCCTCCTAATTATTATCCATCATTTAACACCTTTCCCACATGTTCAGGAAATCAAAAATTGCAATCTAGGAAGAAAGAAGACGTTTCTGGACTCTTCTGCGCTTTCACCAGCTCTTTTTTCCTAAATCCCCCCCTTTATCTAGTGAAAAGGAAAGCTTTCAATGGCTAACTAGCAGATTTCAGAACCAATGAGCTGGTGAAAGCGCAGATTTTTTAATGAAAACTGCCTTGGGAAAAATCAAATTTTTGAGTCGTGGAGAGTCTGTTTTACACGATTGAATAGTTGATTGACAACTAGAAATCCTAAGATTTCCAATAGTACTTTCAGATATGTTTTTAGAGCTTGTTAAGGAAGTCAAAATTCCTCCACAAGATGAGGCATCAGTTTTCAAATAAATTTCAGAATGAATTATTTGATCGCTAACAATATGCAATGGTATTCATACTTGAGAATCCCTAAGAAAACTACCACAAAAACCCTAAGACAACTAAAAACCTAAGACAATTAAAACCCTAAAAATAACTTATAAATGGTATGCATACCAATTGTATGCAATTTTATGCATACAATGATATGCATACCATGGTATTGCAATGGAATGCATACCATGGTTTTGCAATGGAATGCATACCATTGCTATGCATACCAATGGTATGCAATGGTATGTATACCATTGCGATACCATGGTATGCATTCCATTGCGATACCATGGTATGCTTACCATTGTAATACCACGGGATGCATAACATGGTATGCATACCAATAGTATGCAATGGTGTGCATACCGATGGTATGTGTTAGCACTCTGTGATTTCCTTGGCTGAGGAAGAAATAAACACAAAGGTAACCTATAGACTAACTTGAGGCTAGAATATATCCCTTCCAACCAGAAAGGGATCTCTATTTCAAATCAATCACTGAAAGGATTGATTTGGAATTTCATCCAAATTCTATATCTCTAAAGCAAGGTTGAATTTATAGAGTTGGTGGAAAAATGGATAGAAGGTCCATTTGGAAATGGAGTCACAAAATGGGAGATCAATAATAATTTGATGGGCACTTCGTGAATTGAAAGATGAATACCTCAGAGGCAAGGTAGAAAAATCCCCTTTACATAATTAAATGTCATTGTAGATTAAAATTACAAATAAAATGATCAATCCCTTAGGGCATCTATCAAGAATGAATCCCAGGGTGATTGTATATGAAAATGATTTTAAAATATATATAACAAAGCACCAGTTTCAGATCAATTTTTTCACATATACCTCATTGAATCATTAAAGAAGAAATACCAATACAAATTATCTAAATCAATGGAACATATTAACAATAGAAACAATAGAATAAAGAAGAAATAATCACATGAATCTCTGATATAAACTTTCAGGTACTTCTAGTCCAAAAAATTTCATTAATCTCAAGAATTGTTTTACAATATCTAGTCAATGAAACTCTCTCATACACTCACCAACTCTTTCCATACTGAAATTCATGCAATAAATACAAAATGTCTCTCCCTTGGACTAAGGATACGATCTAAACTACTTTCACAAATATAGAACTAAAATACATCAAAATAGAAATAGTTTTAACTAGGTCCCTTAAAAATAAGCAACGTGTTTGACTGAACTTATCTCAATCAAATTTCTTTAACCAACTGCATACTAGGTGTCAAATGTGATTCTCTTTGTCTGTATATGTCATTGGATATGATATAGAAATATTTTTTTAGTTTTTCTTGTCGATCTTGAGTCAATTTGAAACTCTGTCACAGTTGCACATCAAGGCTGTTGCGCAACACGAACCTACAACAAAAACACAATAGACTTTCTCAGCAAAACCCCCTTTTGCACTTTGTCCATTATTGTTGACTTGGGATGATAGATTATGATGGTTGATGGTGACAAAAAGTTTGATGACAATGATAGGGTGCCCTAAAACTCCTTGCACCTCTTTTAAAATGACATTTTCTTCTTAAAACCTCAAAACCCTAATATTGTCAATCTATAAACATTTTACTCAAATTACCTATGAATGATAAACTTGATTAAGTTGATGCATTTACATTGGCTATATACTTGTTATACCTTTGTTTAGGCTTTGGGTTGAAACTGAAAACACAAACCCATTTTTTTACTCAAACAACAATAATGTTATAGTTGTGCAACAATGTTGTTGCGCAACTGTAAATTTTGCATTTACAGTATATGACCCGAAACAAAAAACTCTAAAATATGTATGGGAAAAATTGTGATGTCATCATTTGTAATAAATATCCTTTGATCAAAATCACTTTGCACATGCATGCAATCTTCAAATTTCTAGAGAATCTCAATAATTAGGGCTTTGATGCATATAATTGGCCAAAAAATGCAAAATAGCAAAAATTGTTGAATAATCTCATGGGGCTTAAATCTCTGCTTCTTCAACAAGCAAATACATATTTCCCTTTCCTTTATTGTCTTCCTATAGCTGCTGTAAAATTTTCTTGAGAGATTTTTTCTCTCTCTTCAATGCCAAATTTTGCTTGTACATGCTCTTTAATTGTTTGTGAAGTGGTAGGGTTCTTCTTACAATTTCTTTGGCATTATCAATAGTAGGCTCATAATCATCCAATTTTTGCTCAAGCTTCAGTATTATTTGTCTATTTTCTTCCCTGAGTTGAATTATCACATTTTGTGACTCTCTCAGTTGTTTAGTGTTCTTACCTTCCCCAAGGGAGGTTGATTTCTTCTCCTTTGCTACCGATTGATCCTTAGTGTTAGCACCAATATCGTTTTTAGCACCTGTCCATCATCCAACATCTCCAAGGGTCGGTTTCAGATGGATGCTTCATCATTTATTAACTTCATTTCCATTTGCAACTGTGCACTAGTGCAAACTTGACTGCGTACTGCAAACTTCACTGTGCGCTACAAACTCAATTGTGCGCTGCAAACTCAATTGCACGTTGCAAACTCAACTAGTACACTGAAAAATTGTATTTTAATAATCACTTTTAAATTTCGATATGGGTTCTTATAAAATTTTGTTTGGAGATGAATCATAATATCATTGACTTGCTGACCAAAAATCATCCTGATCCAGTTCGTATTTGGGAGAAAAGTTGAAATCCTCACCTACAGGAAAGTTTGCAGCAAAACCTGAAATTGCGCTGCCAACTCTAATAGTCTGATAAATCCGAGTTGTAGGAGGGTTTCCACCTGTTTGAGTAGGTTTCAATGGGTTCTCAGATATAATTTAGACACAAAAGGACACTTCTACCTAACATTTGTCTCCACTAAATATCCATGTAATGAGCTGGTTGTAGTTGCATTTATTCTAAAAGACAGTTTCCAGGAATCAAGGAATTAGATGGATTTTTTGTTTGCCACATATCTTTAAGGGATAGAATCCAATGCATGGAGTAGCATGAAACCTCCTAGAGATATTATTGATGTAATTTTCTATTTAATGAGTGAGAGGAATCCAAATAGGGGTTGGAGAGAGTTAGGGGAGATCTTGAGGTAGTTTAGCTGTGTATGCTGATTTGTAAGCATGTTGGGCATATCATAATGTAACATTTCTGCCATTAGAGATTCATGATATTTGTTACTATCAGATTGTGTTTTCTTTGTTTTATATTTTACATTTTCATCTTGTTTGAATTAATTTAAGACATTGAGGATCAATGGTTGTTCATGGGTAGGAGATTCATGAGATGCAAAGGATTTGCAGTGATTGCCTTCTTTCATGATTTATGTTCAAGTATTATTTTTATTCATTTTGCAAAGATAATCATTGCTTGCCGAATATTTCTTCTTAGTGTTATATACTTCATTCTTTTGTTCATCATTATATATCCCTTTTGTCTGGTAGGCAACTTGATTTCCTTTGATCTATAGAATTTTATGACTCCATGTCCAATGGTATTTCTCTGCAGACAGTTTTCTACTCTCTTTCTTATTCTTTCTTGATAATCCAACAACCATAAAATTGATTTAATTATTCAAATTCTGATGGGTATTGGGCTTACACCTACAACAGTCTAGGTGTGAATTCTAGTGCTAACATTTTTGGCATCGTTGCCAAGGACAAAGTTGAAGATTTTCCCCAGGAGAATGACTAAGCTTAGATCCAATATTTTATGGTGAAAAATGGATGTTGACAGTACAGACTGCATCATTCACCTGGTGAATCCATGAAGGACAGATCCATTGGTGATTCCACAACTTCATAATGTGAAAGGCATTTGATATTGTTTTGTCTTGGAGGTTTTCACCTCTTAACATTTTTACAGTTCCTGGTTTCCCACATCTAGTACCTCATATATCATAATGGTGATATTTTATACATTTATTCAGAGAAAGGAAGTAGGATAAACTTGCACAACACCTCATTATGTTTCATCAATGTATGGATCAGTTAGATATACATCATGATGATGTTCTCATGAAAATGTTCATGCATTCACTAGAAGGAGACGATTGAGTGTAACGTCCCCGACCACCCATAGTCGGGCCACGCTACATGAGATAACTCTTACATTCTCTCTGTGGAACATATTGTAACATACCCAGCTTCTATTTTGAACTATACCACATAAAATTTTCTAACTTCCTGCAATTAGAAATATATACACGCAGCACTCTTGTGGAAGCCTTATATATAAAACATAAACATACAAATACATATGCAAATGCACAAATCCATGCTTAAATAATAGTAAACGCATACATGCAACATATACAGGAAATACCCATAAATATAAACACAATTATAAATCATACATAGGATAAATCTGTAAAACTAAACACGGAAATAATAATGCAACATGTAAATTTATCACACAGTTGACACTTATCTTGGTAAGAATATCACCAATTGCGTGTAGACCTTCCATGAACCTCACAGCCTTAGAACACACTATTCATCACTCTCAATAGTGAGTCACCCCCAATATGGGACTAAACTCCACCGAGTAAAGGGTTCCTAACCAAGCTAATGGCTCATGGAAAATAGGAAAGACTATGTCACAGGTGCCTACTCAAACTAATAGCCTACAATCTCTCATTCCCCACATGTCTGTCCCACCCCAGGAAGTGTGCCCCTTCTCTTCTCAACATTCCTTCAGTTTCCCCACTTCCCTTCCAGAGCTTCAGCAACAAGCCGGACATGAAGTCTCAGAGCCCTGTAGCTATAGTTTAGCACCTTCAGGAAATCAATTCCCAACAATTCTCTCACCCAAAGAGAAATTGCTCACGGGCCTGACAACCCACCTCTTCAATATCCCACGGGCCTGACAACCCGCTTCTTCAGTCCAACTCCCCAGCTAACCAGCTACACAAACCTTTATGGCCATGGATACAATCTCTGGTATAGTGACATAAAGTATGGAGGATAACTGACTGTGTGAGTGAAAATGGTCATGGAATCATGGATGAATGATGGAAGGACTCATGGAAATGATGATGGTAAGAATGATGGGGAGATGTGAAAATGAACTAAGTCCCAACAATATGTATGTATGTCCCCAACTTGACACTTGTCATGTTGGGAGCTACTTTGGCCCACTTGTCCCGAACTTTAGAACTTAGGATAAAATAATTATCTATACTTTATGATTTAAGAAATATTAATATAATATTCATTTTTGACTTAAGCTCCCTGGCTTAGCCCTTTTCCTTAACTTTTAGGTCCCACCCTTTCCCTAACTAGTGGATTTTAGTCCCCCATCTCTTTTATCGTGGTCGGTCTACGCACAATGATGTATTTTATATTAATCATGAGACATATACAAAAATAGGCACACTGGCCTTTAGCATCTAGGCTCTCTAGCCTAATTCAAAACATAAGCATCCTAGCTTATAATAACTGGCTCACCAACCTATAAAAAAAAACATATACATAAAGGCTCCCTAACCTCATTATAGCATGCACTTAAGTTTGATGCACACAGTATCCTGGTATGTGCCCATTTCATCATTTTTACTGTGCAACACCTGCGTGCACTATGCCATGAAAGGTGCATACAAAACTATATCAAAACAACTCATCAGCTTAAGTACATTATTATATTTACAATTGGTTCAGCCTGGGGATATTACAATCCCCTCCCCTTATTTATGCACTATCCTCAATTCATTATATACCATGTACCATTCCAATTCTCTAAAATTTCCATTCTTTATCTATTGAAAGATTGTTATCCATCTAGTGCTCTACTTTCCAGCACCAATTTTCATACTCATACTGCAACTGGAAGTCAATTTCTCTATTCCATAGAGTTTCTTCAGGAAATAATTCAGCTAATCGTTCCTTATTACCTGCTTCAATTATACTTCATTGAAGCAACAACTGGATGTATATCCATGACGTTCCACCCAGCCTTATATCTCACTGCTGATAAACTCTCAGCAACATACCATTCTGAAGCATGGGATATGACTCCATCAGGATAATGGCTTCCCAATATAACCATGACCCACAATCAATATCAACATAGTCTAGGCTAACGTACCAAACCTCAAGAACACTCCAACCAACGGTCTCTCTTCCCCACATGCCTATACAACCCAAGTGGTATGCACCTTCATTGTCCAACAATTCATCGGTTGCTCAAATTCCCTTCCAGGGATCCAACACAGGCTGGACAAGAAGTCTCGGAGAACCATGGCTCCAGGAGTTCCCGCTTTAATCATTATCATTTCATCTGCATCATACAAACACAATTATGATGAGAGAGAATTATAAAAATTCCATTTATAATTCAAATTAATTTCATAGGGAATTTGACTTTTGCCAAAATATGAAATTCTATTTCATGATTTTATTTTTTTTCCCACAATGATTATATATTGCATACAACCAACAAATTGTCAGTATTTTCTGTATATCATAATTCACCATGCACGTCACCTTATGCAATGATTCTTAGAATTGCCTTCACCTAGAAATTCAATTACAATTACCAAACAATTTAAGCAAATAGAATGACTCATCATTCTATGCATATGCATGTTCATAATTAACAATAGTAAGTTCACTTCTTCAGTTTTCTGAACAAGAAATTTTCTCTAGTCACTATTCCTGTGACTACTTTACTTGCAACTTTCCTATTGCAATGTTTAATAGTTCTTGAAATGTTCTCAACTTCTTGAGTTAGCAAAATTTCAACCATTAGTATAATTATTGTAATAGCCCTCGACCGAATCCAATTTCAAATGTAATGTAAATATACTTAAGTTGGTGAGTTGTTTTGACCTCATTTGGTAATGCACATCATGTGGCAAAGTGCACGCATGAACTGCACAGTAAAATGATGTAATATGCACATTGTAGGATACCGTGCGCAGTAAATAAGGTGCACGTAGTATGGAGGACAATGAGCCTTGTGTATATGATATGTATTATAGGCTGGTGAGCCGGTTATTATAAGTTGGGATGCTTATGTTTTGGAATTAGGCCGGAACGCCTAGATGTCAAGGGCCAATGCGCCCACTTTGTACATGACTCATGATTAATATAAATACATCATTGTGTTCAGACCGACCATGATAAAAGAGATGGGGGACTGAAATTTACTAGTTAGGGAAAGGGAGGGCCAAAAGTCAAGGGAATATTATATTGATATTCCTAAAACATAAAGTATGGATAATTATTTTATCCTAAGTTCTAAAGTTGGAGACAAGTGGACCAAAGTAACTTCTGATATGACAAGTGTCAAGTTGGGGACATGCATTCATATCGTGGGGGACTCATCTCATTTGGGTGATCTTTTCCATGGGGGGGATTTTTTCCAGACCAGAGCCTGACCATTATTCTCACCATCACTTTTCACGAAGAGTTCACAGTGATTCCTGTACAGACTCAATTATCCAGCTGATGATTCCATGATCATTTTCACTCACACATTATGTTGTCCTTGAGATAGCCATTTAACCATTCTGGAACCTGTTCCCATACCTCCTTTTGGTTGGCGTACCTGGTTAGCTTGGAGAGAGATTGAAGAAGCGGGTTGTCAGGCCTGTGAGCAATTCTCTGAGTGAGAGAATTACTGGGGATTGATTCCCGAAGGTGCTAAACTATAGCTACAATGCTCTGAGAATTTTGGTCCGGCCTGTTGCTGAAGCCCTTGAAGGGAAGTGGGGCAGCCAAGAGACTGTTGAGGAGAGAAGGGGCACACTTCCTTGGGTGGGAAAGGCATGTGGGGAATGAGAGGTTGTAGGCGATTAGTTGAGTGAGAAGTTCTTTGAGCAAGAGAGTTGTCAGGGATTGATTTCTGAAGGTGCTAAACTGTAGCTACAACGCTCTGAGAATTCTGGTATGTCCTATTGTTGAAGCCCTAGAAGGGAAGTGGGGAAACTGAGGAACTGTTGAGAAGAGAAGGGGCACACTTCCTTGGGTGGGATAGGCATGTGGGGAATGAAAGGATATAGGTTGTTAGTTGAGTGAGCACCTGAGACAGAGTCTTTCTTGTTTTGCTTGAGCCTAAGCCTAGATAGGAGCCCTTTACCCTAGGTGGAGTTCAGTCCTAGCTCGGGGGTGACTCACTCTTGAGAGTGGTGAACAATGTAGTCTATGGATGGGAGGTTCGTGGACAGTCTGTAAGCAGTTGGTGATAGTATTTCTAAGATAAGTACCAATTGTATGATAAAATGATATGTTGTTTTGTTATTTACATGCCTATGTTACGATTTTAACATATATGTGATTATGATTGCTTGTGTTCTTATGGGTAATTTCCTATAAATGTTGCATATATGTGGTTACTATTATTTCCATATAAAAGTCGTATGCCACAGAAAGAAAATTGTTGTTTAACTTTAAATCTTCCGCAAGAATGTTGTATGTATATGTTTTACTTTCATACAGTTTAAAGAGTAAATATAGGTGGCATCACTTAGTTGATTACTGAGAATGTTACCGATTGGTGTCAGAGCATGAGTGGTTTCTCTAGAGTGGAACACTCTGGCCTGAGGTTGGCCGAGGGAACGTTACAATTATTCCCATGCAAAAACATATATACATGCACTCACATAATGCATTCAACAAAATGCATTTAAGTATACAATTCCATCATGTATGAGTGCAACTCAGCCACTTACTAGGAATGAGTGCAACTCTCAATGCCTATTTATTTAATGCACCTTTGCATTGATTTTCAGAATAAGCTTTATCTAAGTCATGCATCTCACCATCCATAATTTGGAAATCTGGTCAATGTCTTGACCCATATCCACACACTTCCCATTGTCTTCCCAATTACTTGGATGCCTTCCCTTTCCACCTGAACACTACACCAAGAATACAATTTTGTAGTGTTTATTAGTGTTATCAAAAAGGTTGCAGTCCAAGTTTTATTTAAAGTAGGAATATCATTGGGTATTTTTGTGGCACATAACCTTTCTATAACCATACCTTGCCATATCCAACCTTGTTCTGGTCTCATACATGACTAGATTTCTTAGCATCATTCCTATAACAAGTTCTTATCTTTTATTTTCTTTGGTTATTGTCTCACCAAATAAACATGACATGCTACTATGTCAGTGTGTGCATTCAAAAGATAAAATCTTTGATAACTATAACAGGTCTCTACTCTTTACCACACGTAATGGTAACTCAATCCTGTCAATGCACTTAAACAATACCATACAACGTAGTATAAAATTCAATTTGGGGAAATTCTTACCTGGATTTCCCTTTGGCAATTATACAACATAATTCCCAAAAGAGAGATACTTACCTGCATGGTTTCCATTAAATGATTTTAATGCTACCTGATTAGCTGATGACTATAGAAGTTCTCATGCTTCCTTATCATCCTTATAATTCAATATTCCATCCTTATGTTGCTTCCATCCATGTGCAGCAACTTTATCAACAACACTTGCAAACATGCAAGCATTATCACCCTATGGTTGTCCAAACAAGCCATAAAATACTTGTTTCTATAGTAATTGCAACAACTTCTTTCTTCCTAAATCATGTTTCCTTATTTATCCCAAAAGTCTTCCATTCTCCTAGATTCCTGAACCTTTAAGTGCTCTTCACTGTAATTATTTTGCATGAATATTTCTAATCTGAGCACTTTCTAGCCAAAACACACTGTAATTATTTTGCATGAATATTTCTAATCTGAGCACTTTCTAGCCAAAACACTCTTGGTTGCCTTTGTTTTTCCATCCAAATACTAAAATGATATTAACCTTCAGATTTTATTTATTTCCTAGATCCATCTATCCCAACTCATACTTGGAGGAATTATGATTCCAATATTGTTGTCTTATAGACTTTGGATCTTCAACATCCATTTATTTTTCGGATCCCTCTGATCCAACTCCTACATGACCCAATTCTATTTCTAGTCATGTTTTCTAAGTAACCTTGGGCAGTTAACAACAACTTCCTTCTTGAGGTACTTGATTTATCATTTCCGTAACTGATCATATCAATACTTGGATTTTCTTGTTGTCTATTACTTTCCCTTGTCTTGACCAATCTGATTTCAACCTGCCTTGCACAATCCAATTCTATCATGCCATAAATAATTCCCTTCATAGCATGCTTTCACTGTGCACTCTGATAACCATATGAAAAGCATTACTCTAATTTCATAGCTAATCCATGGATATGATGCACTCCTTATCCAATATGAAATAATCCTTTTTCTTTATCTGATTACTATCATTCAGGTAGTCAATTCCTTTTATAATATATTTGACTCAAATGTATTTCTTAATCTGTATATTGGTTTCTTTGGGAGTGAATGGACTTTCACTAATTCATTCACTACATGATCTATTCCTTTGTCCGAATTCCATTGAATACTTGACTAACATGAGAGGACTTCCTGTAGTGGCCTCCCAAGATTTTATGGTTGCACTCAGATTCATACCTTGACATTTTGTGGTCTTGGCTTTTGATCATCTTATGAAATATTTTTTCATGGTACTCTTTCCCTGAGTACCTCTGCTTATTTTTAACTAAACTTTAACCTTCTCACATGTTAATAACTCAAGGTTTTTAACTCTGAAAAATGTGCAGTGAACAAAAAATTGTTAGGTTAACTGACTCCACAGTTTCATGAAACAAATTGTAGTGACCGTATTAATTTAAGTCTATTAATTCCACAAATTGAAACAATAACTTCTACTTGATTGCAGAAAACTCAGTAATTTCTTTTAATTTAGCATATACGTATGTTAAATTTATCAATGAACAACAATTTCATAACAAAATAAAATTTACTTAACAAAATAATACAAATTTACCTCTTCCTGATGTTAATTTCTGCATTGACCCGGTTGTCCAGCCCGCTGCTGCCTAATGTGCTGACCAACTTTGCCCAAACCGTGTTTCCTCCAGGCCAGCTAGGAGCATCCTGTCCAGCTTCCTAGCTCCAGGATACCATATGGATATCTTGGCCCCCATGCCCAAAACCCCCAGCAAACCGGTGCCCCTGTAATGATCATCCCAAACTACAGAACTCCAACTGAGAACTAGAAAATCCAAAACCCCCAAACTAGAAATCTCCCCCTCTCCAA
>JASDQU010193692.1:0-14025 GCA_032191745.1 Picea mariana | reverse complement strand
CGAAACACAAATTCAGAAAAAGCGCGTACAATGGTTACATACAGCGGGAAAATAAGTGGGAAATGGAAAGTCAGCAAAGGCATTATGATAGGACAACACTAAGAGAAATTAAAGCATGACAAGGACCGATGGGACATCACATTAAACATGCTAATAAGAGATGGCAAAGAAAACGTAATGGAAAGTACAAAACCGTCGAAGATGCATTGAACCCATAGTTATGAGGCATTAAACACATAATGGAGGAAGCGTCCTCAACAATATTTGTGACCAACTCATAAAACACACGAGCATGGGAGCGACTAGTCTTGTCGTGAAAGGAAAACAAAGCAAGAACAATAGCAGCCAGAACGACCAGAGCGAGACCATAGAACTCCCAGAAATTATTTGAACTTAGAAAATGTTCAACAATCACCACTATGGAACCACCGAAGCCTACAGAAGAAATTTAGACAACCAGACCAACCAGGGTACAAACTAGGTCATGAGGATCATTGGAATAGAACGAACAACAACAACCAGTGATCCTCGACATCGACGAAATCCCATCCCCTGAGAGGATACCGGTGAACTCTACACTGATACTAGAAGAAATTTAGCAGCCACAAGTAGAGGCCATTAAAGTGGATACACCAGCACCGGTGCAGGTGCCTCAGAATGAGGAAGTGGAAACCCAACAGGAAGTGCAGCCAAAAAGCACCGAAGTAGCCCTGGAGGTTAACAGAATGACACAAAATCTGGAAGCACCAATGCAACCATCCAAGTCGCAAACAACCATCTCAGGACAACCAGCAGAGGAGATCACTGCAAGTGCCTTAGATTGGCCAGAATGACTAATGGGGGAACAACCAGAAGTTGTTGAAACTTCGAACCAGCCACCGCAACAAGAAGACAAAATTCAGATACCGAGCTCACCCCGTAAAAAACCTGCAGCATAAATTATTCTACCACACATGCCAACTGGAGTACATGTAGAACCAGAGCAACTAGGTCATTTCAGGAAGCTCAAGTATTCCGACCATGACGTATCATAGGAAACCAAGTTCTCGAAACTTGCAGAGAGGGTCTTCATGCAGACCATAACTGTTGGCACAGGGGCAGACCCAGGGTTCAATGCTACAACAACGCACCAACAAAACCCTAACTACCGTCCCTTTCAGTAACACCTTCAAAGCAAATGAAGTCTCACCCGAGGTAGAGGAAAGGGTAGTTACAGGACTCAGGTGCTTGCAACATTAGCTGGGACACATATCTATGATTACAATACTTAATAAAGCACCTAGCACCATCAATTCATTATTATTTAACCAATATCTACTTCACGGATAAAATAGAGCATCGTAGCATTTACCCTGATCTAATGTATCTAAGCACTTAGCATAGATAAATGGATCAGATATAGTAGATTCAAGCACTAAGAACATTCACCTATATCATATCTAACATCCAGATTCATCAAAAGCACAAAGCATAAACAAATCTATCTATCTATTTATATCAAGAACTTAGTGAATAACACATAAATACATTAGAACATCACACATAGTAGAATAACACAGTATTTATGTGGTTCATCCCCTCCCTGGGGCTACGTCCACCAACTCTTCTTCTTTATTAGCTTCAATCAATCATCTACATGCACAGAGCCACAAAATCCCTACTCCACATAGGATAGGAGATTTGCGCGCACCTCGTCAGATCCTCCTTCCCCAAGCGAGGTCTAACACAAAGCCTTTCACAGTCTATTACAACCACTTGCACTTAGCTCCACAAGTTCTCACAATATGCACAGAGCATCTACAAATCATACTTGAACTTATCACTTAGCTTATCGGCCTTACATCACATAGATTCCCATTCCCCCTCCTTACATTGCCTAGACATATATTTATACTTTACAAAATAGGACTAAACATGGGTAAACCCATGGACCGACATCCCATTCCCGTTACATATTCCCAAATCTAAAAAAGGACCCAAAAAGGGGTCGAGATCCTGCGATCTTTGCTTCGTCTTGCACTCGATCTTCGAGAGGATGTCGAATTCCAAAAATAGGTCAAATTGACCAAGGATCTCCCCAAAACTTGCTCAAGGTCCAACAAGCCCCCAACACTCACCTGTGACTCGTCCCGAGTCACTCTGGTTTGAATAGTTCTACTTCGAATGCCTCAAGCTTGGCTCAAGCTACTTCGACTTGTTGTTGTGCTACAACTTCATATTCAACAAACTCTTGGATGACTGCATCATTGATAGGTCCCTCTAGACATTGTTCAGTTGTAGTGGCAACCTTCTCTAGCTCTGCTCCTTGGCCTTCTACCTTTGTAAACAATTGATAGGCCTTGTCTTGTACAGGTTGGAGCCTTTGAGTTACTTCCATAAATCTGCTCTGGATAGTATGGATTTGTTGTTGGGCGGTCCGTTGCTCTTGGGAGCGCTTCATTCTTTCCACAGGCGATAGGGACTTCAGCTGTGCCTGTATCTTTTTGGCTTGATACTTTTCCTCTTGGAGTGGAGACTCTAGTGCCTTCAATTATGGGTTCTCCGTGAGTTGTTCATAGGTCTGGGCACTACGATTGATAAGTTTCTTGAATTCCAGGGTAAGAGCCTTTAGCCTTTCAACTGCACTTTGGGTGGTTGCTTCTCTTTGGTCTCTTACATCTTGTGGGGTCTCAGGTACAGTGCGTAGCTCCAAATATTCTATGTGTTGTTGTAGTTTTTGAATGGATTATGTGAGCTGGTTCACTTGCTGTGTAACTCGGTCTTATTCCTTGATTTCTAAGACTGTCATAGAGAGAATTTCTCTGTTGACCACTTCTTTTACTTCAAGTTACTCCGCGAAAAACTGTTCCTTTTCTTGCTATAGTTTTTCTTTTTCTTCATAAAATTTGCTTGGAGAGAAATCTTTTCTTGTTCTGCAGCACTACATTTCTCGATGAGTAATCCTTGTACTTGTGTCAAAGCCTAGGTGGCTTGTGTTGTTTCTTCCTGTTCTCGTCGAAGGCGAGCTTTGACTGTATCGGCTAGGTGGTGGAGTTGAGCTAGCTCATCTCCCAATTATGGTTCTCCCGGCGCAGTGGAGACTACACGACTAGACTGTAGGGTCTGCTCTACTCCTCGGAGTTCAGTCTCAATTCGATCATACATATCCTCTTTCTTTTCTTCTTTTCTCTCTGTTATTTCCAATGAATCATCTTGCACGGTTGCTATGAGGAAGTCAAATTCATCAGAGGTGAGGACGATCTGCATCTTGGTCATGGTGGCCTTCGCTTTCTTCCGAGAGGAAGGTTTCGGAGGTGAACCTTTCCTCTTCTTTAGGGGGTGAACCTCGTCTCCTTTCTTCTGTTCAACTTATTTTTCATTCAACTCTTTTCCATCACCTCCTTGCTCTGGTGATATGGAAGCAGTCTTTATGGATGCACTATCTAGCTCTTGGACCTCTTCGGTCTTCTTTGTTCTTCTAGGTCTGGGTGTATCTTCCGCATTTTCTAGGCTGTTGATGTCAGATATATCTGCAGGGTCTACTAGAATAAAGACGTCTGCCAACCACTCATTTGTGATCTCCTCCAAGTCCTCCTCCGTCAGCTTGTATTAGGATTGTATTTGTTTCTTGTGTTCGTCGACGTGCATTGTGATGTAAATAAAATGTCGGTCCACATTGAACTTCATCAAAGGCCGGAACCAGTGTAGAGTGTTTGGAGTCATGCGAAACTCAGACTATATGGCTATCTTCAAATGATTGTAGTAGGTATGAAAAACAACATTTGAATTCCATTGTTTATTCATGTCTCTTAAGTACCACAGTGTACTGAACTTCGTGGCCAACGGTTCAAAAGGCTCGATGTCTGGTAAGTTCGTACCTTTCGACATCTCCCAGGCAATAAAAGATATAAGGATCAAGAGCTATTTGAATTGAAATTCATATCCTTAATTTTGTGCTTCTCTACAGTCGAGTTCCAACTGGTTCACCAGGTACTTCACCCAGTTCATCTGAAGGCCTTCCACGCACTTTCCTGCGAGGTCGACTACAAAACTAATGACTTAGGTAGGGTGGTTATTTCATACTAACTTCCTTTCAATCAACTAACAGGAAAGGCACACTGCACCACTCTGGATAGAAGCTACATTGTATCCTCACATTCCCTTCTCGACATCGCCATAAGTGTCCTTGATCCTCTGTGCTAGAGTAGGATCCATGGAGTTTTCAGGTTAAACATCATGTGGATCAAGTCCTTGCATACTCAAGCCCGTGATCTGATTGATTATCATCAGATCAACTATTATACAATGGTTTAGCCACAAATAATTGCCATGGTAACAAGATAGCAGTAGCTTGACACATGCATTCACCTCCTAGTGTCGTCTGAATGGAGGAATCTTCATGATGTTTAACAAGGTGAACGGTGCGAGGTTCATAGTCCACGACTGGGGGATTATCATCGAATTCTTCCCCTTAGTTTTGGTCAGGAACTTATGTGGGGTGAGCATGTTATAGACTTTGTGATATCCAAGCTTGAAGTCACTAAACTTCAACACTACAATCTTATCTTGGTCTACTCGTACTGTGTGTATCCCCTTCAGGATGTATGCCATAACCAAGGTGTATTCAAAATATCTAGGTACACTATCTCGATTCACTGCACCATTCAGAGGTGGAATATAGATGGGTAATATACTCAGGATCAATTTGGCATTCGCTAGATCATCCCTGTGCTTGGTTTGCTTTTCATCTGATGGTCGGGATGGTTCGGCTTCATGAGCAGTGGACGGAGAGGTTGGTAGTCCTCTCGTCAATGATTCGTGTACACCTGTAGACATCGACATGACTCTTTCAGTCATGAGGTCGATAAAAAATTCTTCAACAACTTTCTCGACAGTTCTCAACTCGTCTGACACACACACTCGGGTTTAACAATCTCAGGTTTGGAGGGTAACATAGACACTACAATAGGAAATAGCACAATGACCACTACATAAAATAAACAAGTCTGGGAGCTCAAATTCATGATTGGCAATAGTGTTCTCGGTGCATGGCACAACGGTATAAATAGGTAACTCAAAAATGGGTATGAATCCTTCATTAACTCTGTTCTGTCTATTATGGCGTAGTCCCAACGGTCGGATGGCGAGTTTTCTGTCCATAAATGTCTTTCTACCTATTCAGAGCGTTGGTCTAACGGTTATAATCTCAACGATGGCTATATTTCTTCGTCATGGAGAAGTGCCATGTGTCGTTGTTATGATATCCCAGCGAAGCTCCAATTTTGCAAATTTTCCTTGTGCGAGGTTCCCTCTAGAACCTTCTACAACTTTCCGATCTCATCTCTCTTCTTACTTAGCTTTCTATCCTTCTTCCCAGTGAGCTTCATCTCAGCATGCCTTTTTATTTTCTGATTCGTATCTTCTTTTGGTATAGTTACTTCATGTTGTTGAGATTCTTTCCTAATATTCGAGGGTGATCCTTCTTATTTATCTGGAATAGGTACTTCAAACTTATGTGGGTCTTCTAGTTTTATTCCAACTTCATCATCTAGGTCTTTGGTGCTAAATAGCTTCGATCTGTTCTTATGTTCTTCAAACAAGTGTGCAATATTTCTAGTCATGAATTCTTTTAACTCTTGCTTCTTCCACTCTAAATCTTCTTCTTCGTCTTGCCTTCTGGCCTGATCTCTTTCAATCCAAGGTTTTCCTAATAACATGGTAAATGGGGCACTGTTCTCAGTAAATCTGATAATCTTAAAATCTTCCTCAGTCAAAGTTCCATTGGCATTCATAGGTATCCAGGTGAGCTTTCCACATAGGTTTATTAGATTTCCTTTGAATAGTCCTATTCCGCCTAAGGAAGGAATCATAATAGGCCTCCCTATAGCTTCCCAAGTTCTCTTTGTCATAATATTCACCTATGTTTCCTCATCTAGAACACAGTCAATGTTGAAGTCTCTTATTCTCGCTTCAAGGCATTCCTTTTCTTTGAAGATCTATGATAATATGGCATGTCGGTGGTCATTCAAGGTTTCTTTCATATGTAGCAATGTTTTCTCTGATTCTTTCTGGGATTCTATCATAATCTTAGTTTCTGGATCTGCCTTAGCGTTTTCTTGTCTCATGTTCATTTCTTCAAGCTTAGCAATCATTCTAGGGAAATCCAATACTTCATGGTCCATATCTTTACAACAAGAACAACTAGGTATTCTCCCAGGGCATTCCTTAGCAAGATGTCCCAGTTTTCTGCAACTATAATAGAGGGTTTATCCTCTCTTTCTTTTAAATGATCCCCAGCCTTTCCTATACTGCACGCTAGGATCATGGTAGCTAACCTACAAGAATTTCTTTCTAGGGTCCTGCATACACTTATTAGTCCAAACATTCTTTCTATGTATAGGTATAACATATTTTTCACTATTCTTATCAGATCTACTCATATCAAATATTCTTTCATCTATTAATACCCTAGTTTTCAAGCTAGGATAGAATCTATCAAATATACCTAGATCCATACTACTGAAAAAAAAATTCCACTTATCTTACTTCTATAGAGCACAAAGCTTTCAGATATAGAACTTTTCACGATTCTTACCTCTATCAGAGCACAAAGCTTTCAGATCTTACTTCTTTTAGTCAAAGCTTCTCACTTTTACCTTTCTCAGAACACAAAGCTTTAAGATCTTACCTCTTTTATTTAGATCGAGCTTCTTTTCCTTAGCACAGAGCTTATCAAAATAAGTAGAGTACTGGACACTAGAGAAATGTATCTACGCACAGAGATTTTACTATTTCAAGTCAGATATTTGCACAGAGCTTCTTCTTCCTCAGTTCCCAACAATCATAGTTTTGGGTCTTGGCAATGGAACCATTTGTTGGCACAGAGGCAAACCCAGGGTTCAACGCTACAACAATGCACCAACAAAACCCTAACTACCAGCCCTTTCGACAACACCTGCAAAGTAGATGAATTCTCACCGAAGGTAGAGGTAGGGGTGGTTGTAGGACTTAGGTGTCTGCAACCATAGCTGGGACACAGATCTATGATTACAATACTTAATAAATCACTTACCACCATCAGTTCATTATGATTTAACCAATATCTACTTCGCAGATAAAACAGAGCATCGTAGCATTTACCCTGATCTGATGTATCTAAGAACTTAGCATAGATAAATGGATCAGATCTAGAAGATTCAAGCACTAATCACATTCATCTATATAAGATCTAACATCTAGATTCATCAGAAGAACAAAGCATAAACAGATCTATCTATCTATCTATATCAAGCACTTAGTGAATAACACATAAATACATCAGAACATCTCACAGAGAAGAATAACACAATATTTACATGGTTCACCCCCTCCCTGGGGCTATGTCCACCAAATCTTCTTCTTTATTATCTTCAATCAATCATCTACATGCACAAAGCCACAAAAAACCTACTCTGCATAGGACAAGAGATCTTCACACACCTCACTAGATCCTCCCTCCCCAATCTAGGTCTAACACAAAGCCTTTCACAGTATGTTACAACCACTTTCACTTAGCTCCACAAGTTCTCACAATATGCACAAAGAGTCTACAAATCATTCTTGCACTTAGCACTTAGCTTATCAGCCTTACATCACATAGATGCCCATTCCCCCTCCTTACATTTCCTAGACATCTATTTATACTTTACAAAATAGGCCTAAACATGGGTTAACCCATGGGTCGACATCCCATTCCTTTACATATTTCCAAATACCAAAAAGGACCCAAAAAGGGGCTGAGATCCCGTAATATCTTCTTCGTCTTGTGCTCTGTCTTTGACAGGCTTTCAGAGTCCCAAAATAGGTCAACTTGACCAAGGATCTCCCCAAAAATTGGTCAAGGGCCAACAATAACCGTAAACCAACTTGGAGAAATGATTATCCAACCACACCAGTGGGCCGCTGGGCTGGCAGAACAAGAATCTTAGGGTTTCTAAAGTTACCACATTTTGGCAGAGGCCGGTATGTGACACATGGAGGGGACATATGGCTAGACAAATCCATCCCCATAACTATTGAGCTTATCACACAAATCACAGGGTTACCAACCCAGGGTATCGATCCTGCATTGATTATGGATGAGAAATCCAAGGAGAAACCATTGGCAGAAGAAATGAAGAAGAAATATGGCACTGCCAGAGGGACGAGGGGCATCATAATCAAACGAATAAGTAGTGCAGCTACAAAACTGGGTGCAAAGATATTATCTTGTAAATTGCTACGAAAATGTTGCAAAGAGAAAGTACCAACAGGATTCATTGCAGTTGCAGCTCAGTGTGTAGAAGGCTCCTCTTTGAGATGGGTGCCATACCTAGGCACATAATTTCATTACTCGTGGTTGATTACCCTAATAGCCTTCATGGGATGGGAAGTGTTAGCACCAATTCTTGCAAGGGGGTGTTTCTCTCCAATTTCAGGCCCTTGGTGCAAATGCATAGAAATGGGGTTTAAAACCCATCAAATGTGTTTTATTGAAAGGCCGCAGTCATGAGCGCCAAGCATAGCACACAGAAGGAGTCCATTTCGGGCTTAAAATCAAGCGAGCAGGCATTTTGTTTTCAACGGCGAGGATCCATAGATGGAACAGATCGACAATCATCAGGTAAGCTTGAGTCGCGGAATTGCACGAGGTTTAGCGCATGGGATCATCTCTTGTGGCCAAAGTCATAAAATGATCATTTGCGATTTTGGCTACATGGCACCTGATCAGGCTCAGTTGGCATTTCGGCTTCCAAAACTTCAACAGACAGGGGGTCTCTCTTCCACTACATCGGGAAACTATGAAACACAAAATGTGAAAATCCGTTTTGGCATTTCGGCTACTGGAACTTCAAAAGACAAGGGGTCGCTCCTCCACTACATCAGAAATCGCCAAAACCCGAAACACGAAATGTAAAAGCCCCCTAGGAGCTGTTTCGACATTCTAGCTACTGGGAACTTTGAAATAAAAGGGGTCACTCCTCCACTACATCGGGAATCTCTGAAACCTGAAACGCGAAATGTAAAATCTCCCCAGGAGCCGTTTCAACATTTCAGCTACCGGGACTTTGAAAGACAAGGTGTCACTCCTCCACTGCATCAAGAATCGCCGAAACCCAAAACGCAAAATGTAAAATCCCCCGGGAGTTGTTTCGACATTCCGACTATTGGGACTTTGAAAGACAAGGGGTCGCTCCTCCACTACATTGGGAATCGCCAAAATGCGAAACAAGAAATGTAAAAGCCCCCCAGAAGCCATTTCGACATTCCGGCTACTGGGACTTTGAAAGACAAGGGGTCGCTCCTCCACTGCAATGGGAATCGCCAAAGCCCGAAATGTGAAATGTAAAAGCCTCCTTGAAGACAGTTGCATGGCCCTGTGGTTACGTTGAGAGTGAAACCTAAAGAAATGAAGGCTGGCCTCCAAGTTTTGGAAAGCCGACACGTGGTCACTCTCTATGCATTTAGTCTTGGCCACCCTCCATGGAAGAAGCAGTTAATGAATAATGAGCAGATGGTTGAGACCTTAGCTCAATCCATAAATGGAAGGCATGGGAAGGGTCAGAAGCAGTCAGTTCATGGTACTCCGATGGATAGTTTTCCTGCAGAAGCCATGTCATCTGAAGCAATGTCATACAAAAAGCTGTGTGTACAGTCTGAAGGAAGATCATGCACATGTAAATCCTTAAATGAGGTAGCTCAGCTACCCTCCTAGGGCTAAGGAGGCAAATTTCTCTGGGTATATACACTAAGTTTACATATTTTGTAAAGGATGGATGGTAGAGCAAAGCTCCCGACTGTAATGTTTTAATGAAGCTTTTCCTGGCTATGTATCTGTATATGAAATTTCCTTGTTTAATGTAAGGAAACTCCCTTTTTCATCTTGTTTCGATCTCATACTGAAAGGATTCATGATTGATTGATTCACATGAATCACCGTGACTGTGTTATGATATAGGATTTATTATAAGGCTTTTGTGTTCTCTTAGTGTTTCTACTTTTGAATATAAGAAGTTCTTGTGTTCGAAGTTTTCTTCTACAGGCTGTTGGAAGCCCAATGCCTACAACAACCCTTCGCATTTCCTCACAGAAGTCTTCCTCCTACTCACCCTTATTACAACTTACTGTTTGAAGTTGAACCAAGACCTCATCTTCTTGTGCATGCCTGGCCTAGTTTCTGAGTTCTTGGTTCAACTTCAACAAAGAAACTAGGCCAGGCATGCACAAGAACACCTTGAAGCCTTTTACAGTTTTACAGATGATCATGTTATCATGCATGCAGACATATGGATGAGAATTTTCATCCATAGCCTTGAAGGTGAGGCTAGAAAATGGTTTAGGGCCCTGCCTCCTAGATCTATCGATGGGATTGAGGCTTTGGATAATTCCTTTTTGAGACAGTGGGGAGACAAAAAAGACTTCATGTATTACATGATAGAGTTTGGGTCTTTGAAGAGAAAGGAAGGAGAGTCTGTCTCCGGTTTCTCCAAGAGATTCAATAAAATGTACAATAAGATCCCCGTTGAAATAAATCCCTTAGAAGCCTCTGCTAAGATCACTTATGCTAGCACTTTTGATACTGATTTATACCTTTTGTTGAGGGAAAGGAGAACCACTACTCTGGCTCACATGCAGGATGCAGCCGTAGAAGTAGAATCTAACATATTAGTTGTTGATTGACTCAGGAATAAGGCTGATAGAGACATATCCAGGAAGAGACCTGAAGCCTCCCCATCCATTTCCTCTCTCCTTCCCCTTCATATGGATGAGGTAACTAAAGTGCTAGAATTTATTTCGGCTAGAATGGAAAGGTGGGAGTTAGAAGGGAAGCCCATGTACACAAATCCCCAAAATACTGATAACATAGGATTTATGAGGCCTAGCAACAATGTGCCATAGCCTTTGCCAAGAGAACAAAGGAGAAAAGACAAATATGATCAGAGGATTCAAACCCCTCTCCAAAATAACATAATTTTTCATGAGGAAGGAGAGGAGATAGATGAGCTCGACCCTGAAATTCACTGTATTAAAGAAACTTCCCCTTTTCCCCATTTGACTCAATATGCATACCAAGAATCCCTTATGAACATTCAAATTAGTGAGTTGAGTAAAGGGGAAAATGCCAACAACACTCCTAACAGATGCCATCTCAGGTCAAAGAAGAAACAAGGGAATTTTGATAGCCATGATCAACCCCTCATAGCGGAAAGACCTGCTAAACCTGCAACAATCACTACTAAAGAAAAGAAAACTCAGAATACTTCGCCAACAACCAAAGAACCTGTCTTTGAGTTAAGGGAATATCCTAAGCCTCTTTCCTCCTTTAGTTTTGAGCACAAAATTCAAAAGAATAGAATTCCCGTACCCCTTTCAGAACTAGTTAAAAATGAAGATTTCAAAAGGTCCCTCTCCAAACTGCTACAATCTGAGTCCCCCCAGCCTTCCATAGACTTAGTAAATCTTCAAGATGAAAAGCCAATAGTCGTCCTAGGTCCCATGGTAGAAGATAGAGATGATTCATCCCCCCCCTTCTACACATCCCTAAACATACATGATAAGGTGTTTCATAATTGCCTCATGGATTCAGGAGCTTCCCACAATCTTATGCCCAAAATAGTCATGGAAGAATTGGGACTGGAAGTGACAAAGGCTTATCACGATTTGTAATATTTTGATTCAAGGAGGGTTCAATTCCTTGGATTCATCAAAGACTTGGTGGTCTCTTTATTTCAGCTGCCAATGAAGAGTGTGGTCATGGACATTGTAGTAGTTGATGTTCCCCCCAAGTTCGACATGTTGTTGTCAAGATCTTGGATTAAAAAACTTGGAGGAACATTATAAATGGATCTCACATATGCCACCATTCCAGTATTTGGAGGAGAACACAGGAGGTTGTATAGAGAAGCTCAGCTAGCCTACATTTTTAGTGATGAAGTAGACCCCACCAATCATCCTATCTTTGCACTTGACAGTGATTTGGGGTCTAGTTTATTGCAGCTCACTAATACTCCTGAAGCCCCATTTCAAATCAGAAAGCAACCCATATTTAATCACAAGATACCCCCTCCAACCACCTCTATTTGGAAGATGTTCTTTGATGGAGCTTCTTCTAGCGAAGGCGTTGGTGCTGGAGTGGTTTTTGTGTTGCCTTGTCAAGAAACCATATCCCTCTCATACAAGCTAGAATTTGAAGCTACCAATAATGTGGCAGAATATGAAGCTCTTGTTCTAGGTTTAAGGGTTGCAAAAGAAATGGGAATTGAGAAGGTAGCAGTGTTCAAAGATGCTGAGTTGATAATCCAGCAAGTCATAAATGCTTATTGGGCTAAGCATCCTCAGCTCAAAAGTTACAAAAATGAGGTGTGGGACCTGATTGATAATTTCTTCTCAGCTTTCAACATTTCTTTTATTCCAAGAGAGGAAAATACTTTGGCCAATTCCTTAGCTGTCTCAGCTAGTCTATTTAGGATCCCTCTACCACCTAAGATCAAATATGATGTTGAGATAAGATATAGGCCATAGTCCTGGACAATATCAAGCATTGGAAGGTATTCGAAGACAATCTTGAAATCAAAAAATTTCTTCAATCTGTCGATGAATTTTTTGCATTGCACATTGATCAGGATCCTGATCTCGAAAGTCACCCTCACCCTAATATATTTTTAAATAAAATTGTTAATCACCATATTATTCATTTGCCTAGCAATCACATTCTGAAGGGACTAGTCCCTTTAGAAAGACTATTCGTTGGAAATGATGTGGCAGTAAAGGGTAGGGTTTCAAATGGAGATGTTGATATAGCGGAGTGCAACATTGGCACATGGGAGGAGCCTAAGTTTGTCAAATTGTCAAGCAGTTTGATCAAAGAGAAGAGGGTCGAATATACTAAGTTATTAAGGGAATTTATTGATGTGTTTGCATGGACCTATGAAGACCTCAAGACATATGACACATCTGTCATTGAACACAAGATCCCACTGAAGGAAGAGGTTAAGCCATTTAGGCAGAAGCTAAGACAGATAAATCCCATGTTGTTTCCTGTCATAGAGAGAGAAGTGAAGAAGTTGTTAGATGCCCAAATCATTGTCCCCTTGAGATATTCTGAGTGGGTAGCCAATTTGGTCCTGGTGAGGAAGAAAAGTGGAGAAATCAAGATTTGTTTTGATTTCAGGAACCTGAACAGGATCTCAAATAAAGACAACTATCCCTTGCCCAACATGGAACACATATTGTAGAGGGTAACTGGTGCATCTAGGATATCCATGATTGATGGTTTTTCTGGATATAATCAGATATCAGTCATGCTTGAGGACAGAGGAAAAACAACTTTCACCACTTCTTGGGGCACATTCATGTATGCTAGAATGTCGTTTGGATTAATGAATGCAAGAGCAACATTTCAGCGAGCCATGGACATATCCTTCACCCTAGAGAAAGATCATTTTGTGGTGATCTATCTGGATGACATCACAGTCTTCTCCAGGTCTGATATAGAGCACTTTTGTCACTTGAGGAAAGTTTTCTTGAAATGCGGGAGGTTTTCCCTTTCCTTAAATCCCAAGAAATCTTTGATTGCTATGAAGGAGGGGAAGTTGTTAGGCCATATAGTATCAGCAGAGGGAGTGAGAATTGATCCCAGCAGGGTAGAGGCAATTCAAACCCTATCACTTCCTAGGTCTAGAAAGGAAGTTCATGCTTTTTTAGGGAAGATTAACTTTTTGAGGAGGTTCGTCTCAAATTTTGTTGAGTTGGTGAAACACATCACAGCCATGCTCAGAAAGGGAAATGAAGTAAAATGGACTGCTGAACCCAGGGAATATTTTGTCCAAATAAAAAATGCATTGATTGAGGCACCTGTGCTGATCAGTCCTAATTATTCCAAGGATTTCCTAATTTTTTTATTTTGCTTCTTTTGATATAGTGGCAGCGGTCTTATTGCAGAAAAATAAGGAAGGGCAAGAGCAACCCATTTCCTTCTTCAGTAAGGCATTAAGAGATGCAGAAATCAGGTATGAGATCATGGAGAAG
>JASDQU010193688.1:6497-19880 GCA_032191745.1 Picea mariana | reverse complement strand
TGATTTCTATTAACCAAGAAGTCTTGAATAAAGTACAAAACCAGTACAGAATAACTTTATCATAATAATATAGTATAAGGGAGCCTAACTCAACCATCTGAACCTACTAAAGAATTTAGACTATGTATTTATAAAAAAGGGTAGGCAACAACTAGAGGTGTGAGTTGGCCTTCTTCCCATGGAAATCTCCAAGAATTTATTTCATCTAACAACTTAAACTAACAACTGTGCTATGAAAGGGGAAAATGTTGGTCACTGATCTAACCACTCTTTGAACTGACTTGATATTCCTTTGATGCACAACTCCTTGTCTTCCAAGTGTCCTTCAGGGGGAATGTAATTGTAATCATGCTGCCAGCTGCTGTCTCTACAATTCTCCACATCATCAGCTATTCATAAAGATGCTAACTCGACTCTCCTTGATTCTTGGTATCTATTGGTAGCATCATTTTGTAGCACTCTGGGTAGCGGGCCTTTGTAGCTCCTTTACCAAATTCCTAGTGATTTTGTGGCACAACCTCGAAAATAAGTAAGTCGAATGGGTAGCACCGAGCCTGTGTGTTTTCTATGCAAAATTCAGCCTTTGTCAAAATTTTGGTAGCACCTGCCTGTGTATTCTGTCAAAATTTCAATAGAGCCCACCTGTATAATTCACTCTGCTATTAAAAATTTGGTAGCATCATCATAATTTGCAACACCTTAACTTGAATGTTGATATATTTGGTAGAAACCTTTGCCATTAGTAGCTCCATTAGTATTAGGCAATTTAGCAGTGTTATATGTAGCAGATTGGTGGAACATAAAAAATAGACTATTCCATAGTGCCATAGTGATATGGAATATCTGCGCTACTACTTTTGAAGGGATTAATTCTTTGCAAAAAACCAAAAATCTGAACAGTAAGCACTAGAAGCCTGTATATCTTGTATAGGCAGTAGATGTAGTATTTCATCAATTACTTATCTTTGCAAAAAGGGGTCATCTTCAAAAATGGTGGAGCTCACCTTTCACTAGTTACTTCATTAACCTGACACTCCTTCTTGTATAAGGAGGACTTCCCTTTGGCACAAAATGCTTCTTCCCTTTAGAAGTAACATGATTCTTCACTAGAGCTATGCTCTCCTTGGCTATTGGTTTCTCCTTTTCAATAGCAGCTTCAACCAAAACATTCAAGTTCCTCTAAGCCATTTCATCTTTAAATAGTTTCAGTTCGGATTTGAGCTTTCTGTTCTAAGATTGAAAATCTTTGTTTTGCCTATAGAGTTTCTTGAGCTACCTATGAAGATGTTGGGATATTACTGCTGCAAATATTGCTAGATCAAGAGTGTGGTTGTAGCCATCCATGAGTTCTTTCAAATGACTGACCCCCTTCCTAGCATCCCTGAGTTGCCTGATTTATCTTTTGAATGTCTAGCTGCTAGGTGGAGTAGTGATGTGAGTAGTCTCAACAGGATTTTTAATGGTTTCATTTTCCTATTGCACAAGAATTTCTTCTTCTACCTCAACAAGCTTCTTAATGCCTTTTTCTTTCTTTTGCATGGGGATTACTTCTTCTATCTCAGTAGGATTATTAATGCCTTTTTTTTTTTGTTGCTTCTTCTTTAGGATGGAGACCTTTGCTAGGACCTGCCCTGCAACCACCTCTTTAAGAGTTGATGACCTTGTGAATGGCCTTCTGACCTTGGTGATGACTATTGAAGGAGATGAGGAGAAGTGTATCTTCTTCCCTTTCTTTGTTGTATTCTTAGTAGAAGAAGGGGCCTCTTATAACTATGGTGCAGGAGGGGGTGAAAGGTTTATCTATGATTAATGATAGGCCTCCTCCTCAGTTCTTGCAACCTCCTTGATGGCCTCTTGATCTTGAATAGGAAATCTTCTCTTTCTTTTCTTGCTAGTTCTTGTTTGATCAACACTGGTGGATGGAAAAGTGCTTGCTATCTGTGACTAAGGAGTAGTTGTTATGTCCAACTTCATGTGGGAAGAAATAATGAAATGTTCCCATGAGATATCCTTTTTACTTAGCTCTTCAGAAAACAACATTCTAATCAACCCAGAATGAAATATGCTGGTATCCATGACCTTTGACCTGGATTGAATCGTGTTTGACATATTTCCTATGATCCTTGGCAAATAGAAAGAAATGTTCATTTTAATTTTTCCAGTAAAATGCAACAGAAGCCTTATATGGTACTGGTATAGTGTATTCGACCTCCCTTCACACGTAAAGTACCTCTAAATGATCCTCAATATTTTATCAAATTCCCCAACCAGATGATTTCATGGAACCTCTTTGGAAATATTGTCAGCTTAATATTCAAGCTTAAGGAAATCTTTGGCATACACTGCATCTAAGGTCATGGATTTAAGCCGGCTCTAACCAGTGATAGGGATCCATGTAGCAGCTGAAATAAAGGTCTCAGACACCTCAAATTCTAGGTCCCCTACTTTGGTCTTCAGACCATTGAAGTGTAAGGAAAACTTCCTTGTCACCTCAAGATGACCTCTTTGCATATTTTGGCAGAAAGTGAGGCATCCTACCCTTCGAAAAAATTCTCTAGCCATGGGCTCTGCCTTGAATAGATGCATGCCTAAAGGCTCAATTATAACCACATTACCTCCCTTCTGTGAATTCTTCTTCTAAGGAGACTCCATAGTTTAGGATTTAAATCTTTAGGGCTATGGAGTGATAATAACCAGGAGGATCAAAGAGTTAGACCTCAAGTGAAGAATGGCTCCCCCTTTACAATATTTTTCCTTAATTCAGACTGGTTGGTAGCTTAGGAAATACTGGTTGTGAAAATCCCTCCCTTGACTGTGTGCAAATATGAAAACTGAGGAAAAAAAATATGATGAAGGGATACCCTGTGATGGTCTTTGAAAACTGGGTCGAAACAACCCGACTCAATCTGATAGAGGAGGCATGGGAATAAACAGTGTCGTTTGAGTAGAATCTCTAGGTAGCACACTGCGCATGCAGAAGATAAGACTTGTTTGGACATTGAGAGCTCAGTAGCAATGGCAGGAAGATGTATCAAGACCAATAAATAGGTGGTAGGATCTATAGGTTTGATTGGAGGGAAAACTGATAGGATGGTGTGAGGAAAAGATCACCTCTAGCTATGAAGGAACGATGGCTACCAAAATACTGAGCACTAATTTATCCTTGAAATTGATATGCAGAGGGGGAAAGAACGCATAATACATGGATAATAAAGACAACTTGAAGCTTCAAGAATATCTAAGGAAAGTATCACGAGCAACTCGGCCTCTGAATCCACCTCAACATTAGATCTGGTAGTGCCGCTACCAATTGTTTAGAACTGGTAGTTTTTGTAGTGCAGTAGTTTGAGTTTTCAAAATTCAAAAACCGTTAGAAGAGCTCATAAATATGAAACCTCGAAAGAATATTTTAACCACACATGGCATTGAAAACAAGGAAGATATGACATCAGTGCCATAACCAAAAATCATTGTAAGATATGATGGACATGGAGTGTGCTTTGGAAACTTCTAATGAGTTGGTAGCACTCCCTTTCAAAAAATGATTTGACCAGTAAGAAAAGTACAAAGGGGACAACAAGGAAAGGTTACCAGGGCATGAGTGAGGAAGGTGGTAATTCAAGTCAGGTTGATCATGGAGTGAGTCGATCCTAGTGTCAATTCATGAAGGGGATCAAAAGATAAGTCATAAAAAACAGTCCCGAGTAAAATATTTGTGTGAGGATCAAAACATAAGTCACGACTTAATCCTTTATTTATCAAGGGAACCTAAACAAACACACTTTTAAGGGGATAAATCAAAAATTAAAATCTAAGGTTTTAGGAAAAAATTAAAACTAAAGGCTAAATACCCAAGGCAACTTAGTGTGATAACACCCTAGACATCCAAAATCCTAACCCTAGGAGATGAAGCGCCAAAAGTCATGTGGGCCCCGTTTGGGTAAGTTAGTACATCAACTTTCTGGGGTCATAAAGTTTGCATAAAAAACCAACCTTCCTTGGTGTCGCACCTTTCAACTCTTTATTGTATTAATTTCACCATTCAAAATAAAATATATACAATATTTTAGGTATTCCATAGCTACCAAAACCCTAATCCCTTAATCTAGGATTAATTTAGAAAACCATTAAAAATAGAAAAAACCACCCAAAAACAAAGTTCAGGGCACTGCCCCAAATGCTGCATGTAACCACGGGGGGCCAGACCTGGCCCCCTAGGAAATTTCTAGGCTCACAAGACACAAAGGGTGAAGGAATTTGGGATCGTCAGATGCAGTTTTTAAATTTGACTATCCCACACACACATGCAAAGAATATAACACATACCCACCACCAGAGTTGGGTGAACCACATTAACTCCTGTGTTGAATGTATTTGTGTGGTTGTTCATGGATTTTGTCTGATGCCTATTATATTAGATTTGTCTTATGAATACTTGTTGAAATTTTTTTACAGTCATGGGTTTATGTTGTAATCTGGAATATAATGGTAATATGAATCTGAAATCACTAAGTAACTAATAAAGAATAAAGACAGAATAAGTTGCATAGCACCAATAGGTAAGAATAAACAAAATAATCACCTCTCATTCCCTCACTATTGCAAAAAACTGGTTCTTGTAGTCCCAATAGATACCTCAGGTGAGACTACATCCGCATGCAGGTGATTCTGAAAGGGCCAGTGTTTGAAGAGTTTTTTTGTTCAAGGATAACTCGAACCTAGGGTATTACAACTGCACTCAACACCAACAGATGGTTTTTCTGTCGGGACCCATAATTTATGATTAAGGGAATGTTTTTGAGGATGACTAAGAAATAGATATTAGAATGGTTGGAAAGGAATGAAGGGAAGTTTTCTTGATAAGAAAAAAAAAACCTGCGGATGAGTGACAAGCAATGGATGCAAAGGTATGTGTATACAAAACTGCATGAAATTTTCTTTGACGAATTTCCAATTATTCTGACTGAGTGGCTAGAAATATTATTGGAGAATAATGGAAGGTAAAAAAATGCAATTCCAAGGAATTGGACTCCTGATTTGGTAAGACAACTGAATTTTTTAAGTAACCCAAATACTCATGCAATTGATTTCTGGTGTGATAGCATACTAGGAGGATACATTACAAAATTTGAAGTGGATTTTACCCAATCATATAGTGTTGTAGAAAGGGACTTTTTCAAAGGCTCGCATGATAGGTTCATGAAATCATTGAGTACGTGGATAAATATTTTGTTGTGTGACAAGTGCATGATGACAATGGATTATGACTACTAAAAGGGCTCGTACACATAGGGCAACGAAGGGATGACAACATGATAATATGAGAACACAACAGAATGAGGAAAGAAATGAAGAAGAAAGGGAGGGATTGAGGATGCAAAGGACTGAAGGAGGTATACTAGTGGAATAATACAATTTTGGAGTATTTCATGGAGGAAGGAGGTTCAAGAGGTGAAAGATTGGGGATGAGAAAGGAGAATCACACAATGATCCAGAGGGGAGAGAACCTTACGCAATAGTCCAAATCGTGGAAATACCACATATAGGAGGAGAAGAAGATGAGTTCCATTCTAGTCCAGTAATAGAAGAACCAATAAGTCCTACTCAGAATGGGTCCTATGTTGAATCCATGACCCCATGTGCATCACCACAATCAGAGATAATAGTTGAAGACCTATCAAAAGCACTCATAGTTAGCAAGGGAGGACAAAGTAGTAGAAATCAAAGAAATAGAAGCAATGCGTAGAGTCAGAGTCAACCAACATAACCAAGAAGAGGGACTAGACAAAGAAACATGGCAGTGGTAGACAACACCCTTAGATTGCATGAGTTCCATGGATTTGGGTTAGAGGACCCATAACAACATATGTTTGTCTGCGAGACAAGTTAGGCTGCAAAGAATGTTCAAGATAAGGTCGTGAAAATTACACAATTGGCTATGACATTTAGAGGATGTGTGCTAGTCTGATACATGAAACTGTAGAGTACCACACCTATAGGATAGGCCAGGATATTGGCAGAGATAAGGCAAGTGCTGCTAAAAGAGATCAAGAAGACAAAGTCTGAGTCATGGTACATTACAGAACTGAAAGAGATTAAACATGTGCAAACAGATTTGGTATGGGAATTCCATAAAATTTTCAAGGATATAATGGATAGGATGACTTTTCAGATTCCTGATAAACAACATCAAGAATGTTTTATTTCAGGAATTATACCACACATTTGTAGGCCATTGATTCAACGGAAGTTTGTGTCGCAGCCTGAGGCACTAGAAATTGCAATAAACTTGGAATAATCCCCTATAGGAGACAATGGAGGGATGGCGCAATTTCATACACAATTGGTTGCATTGACGATTCAACTGGAATAACTTACAAAAGGAAAGGAGAAGTGAAATCAAGTATGGTGTACCAAGTGTAGGACTGAAGGCCATCACAAGGATGAATGCCCAACATTCACAACGTATTTGGTGACTCGAGCATTGAATCTATTATTAGGAGGGGTATATTGGGAGATATGTAAGAAATGGGGACATCATCGAACTGAGTTTCCATTACTAAAGAAGTATCAGACTACACCAAGGAACTTGTTTTGTGATTTTTTCAAGTCCGTTGGACATGAAGAGAAGTATTGTCATGTGTTCGATTTGATGAGGGAGATCACTTCATATATGTACAAGATTCGAGAGGAGAATGTTGCAGTAGAAGGGGGTGGTCCACAATATAACAATCAAAGATGATTTAATCAAGGGAATATAGGAAAATTTGGCAGAGGTTAAGGTAGAGGAAATTTTGGTAGGGGAGGAAGAGGACCGATTATATTTTACAATTGTAATCAACCAGGACACTTGGACGGATACTTCCAAAAACCATGTACAACATGCACATAATGTAGAGAACTGGACCATGCAAAAAAAAAAATCCTCAAATAGTTGCAAAAGGGCATGTCAGAGGAAACTAGAACCATAATCGAAACCAGAATGTGTAGAAAATATCAGCTGAAAAATGAAACAAAGAACCAAGAGTAGTAGTTGTTACACATGGAGGAGCTAGAAAAGGAGTTGATGTGATGAATTGAGGCAAGAAAATTGAGAAATGGGTAAGGAAGTCAGTTGGGCCTATGCCAACGTTTGATCTTAAGAAATAAAAAGAGACATATCAAAGGGAAAGAAAAGAATTACTTGGGCATCATTTGTGCCTCATGTCGGAGATCACGCTATGCCAGAGAAACCAACTGGGAAGGTAAGCATGCAAAAACAATTCCTGAGAAGTTGTGTAGAGATAATGAAAGATGAAACTGCACTGAGTACACTCTATGACACGATTGATCATTTCACACATGGAAGGGAAACTCCCATCACATAAAGGGTGGTGAATCAGGTACTATGAGAGACGAGGACCAATGGAGAATTCATATTCAGTGCGCAAATTGGCGAGTATGATGTGGATAGTTTCATCTTGGACTTGGTTTCTGACATGAATGTTTTACCTAAGAAAACATGGGAGATGATGGGAAAACCCAAGCTATTATGGTCTTATGTTCAGTTAAGGCTCATGAATCAACACAAAATAATACCTATTTTTCATTTCACAGGAGTACCTTTGAACATAGATGGGGTGCGTAGTGTGGATGACTTTGAAGTTATTAATATCATGTATGAAATTCAACCATATGAAACACTCATGGGACTAAAATGGGATTTTGATAACTAGGTGATCATTAAGTTGAAGAGGAGGGAGATGATATTTGAAGTTGAATATTTGAAAGCTATTTCACCCTTAAACCCATAAGAAGGAAAGACATACATAGAGTCAGCCAGAGGAAATTACATTGAAAACTTGTATAACATGACTACGTAAATGGATTATTATGTAAACCTTATTGTATATGGTACGCTAAGTTGGAAAAGTATCATTTTGTGTGCATCATATTTAGAGGAAGGTCTAGAGAATTCGCAACAGAGAATGCATGAAGTCTCAACTAGATGATGTGCACGCATAACTCAATCCTTTCACTGGATCATAAAAAAATTATGTGATCCACCTAGGTATGATGGATTCACATATATAAGTTTGTTTTTAAATGAATTTTAGTTGCAGGTACCTGAAAAAAAAAGGTTTTTGGCACTAGATGTTGTTTTAAAAGAGATTCCCACTAGATGGTGGATTGCATGCAAAGAAGGAATGGAAGACCAGTCACAGTGAAAAAGACTAATGCAAGTAAGGTTTGGTACCAAGGGATAAAATATTGCACATAAGTATGCATGAGAGAATGACCTTGCAGGTCATGTTGAGAAGTGCCAGAATTTATGTAGTTCAGTACTAGAAACAAAATGGATGCAAAAATGTATACATACACTAGACACAATTATGAAGAACTTGTATTTTGAGTTGGAAATGTGCAGAGAGACAACAAGATGTGAATATTTGGCTTAGAGTTTCAAAGTCACATTTACATTTGAACATGAATCTCCATAAATAGATACAGTACTATAGGATATTTGAACTAAGATCTTCTCAAAACAAGGGTCAATGGAGATGGTACCATTTTTTAGTGCACACAAATCTACTGTGATTGTCCATGAGTTATTGGAGTGATACAATGTGGCTAAGGAAGAGCATGATGAAGAAGATCCTAGAAACATACAAGTACCTGAAAAAAAAAATGAGAACAATCAATAGAAGGGGCATATCTTGAATCCACCACACACACACAACCAATACATACATGGAAGGTAAACATTACGATGACAGAGAATCTGAAGTTCACATAGAAAGGGGATTAGAAGAGTGATGAAACAGTCGAGAAGATTGCAGACTTGTTACGTGAGTATCATCACCTTTTACAAAATAAATTTTCCATGATGAAGGGGATAATTGGGGAATTAGGTGAGATGAAGATTCCCTTGAAGTCTCATGCTAAACCAGTGTGATAGAGGCCTTAAAGGTTAAATCCAAAGTACAAGGAAAAGGTGAAAGTAGAAACAGATAAAATGTTGGATAAAGGAATAATTGAACTTGTAGAGGAATCATAATGGATCAGTCCAATGGGGTACCATCAGATAAAAGTGTGCAAGAAGACCGAAAAAATACTAATTTCATGACAGAATGGGGAAGTTATCAGTATACAGTAATTCACTTTAGATTAAAGAATGCCCCTACATTTTTTTCAAGAATGGTGATTGTTGTTATCACTATAACAATTTCTGTATGAAATCCAGTTTCAGGACTTAGTGAGATGCTAAACGGATGTAGAGGCATGATAAACTGGAGGATGGGGACATATCTATTGTAAGGAGTCTAAGTGTAGTGGAAGCACGGAGTTGATGGGACCCGGAGGGCAACAGATTGTAGGCATCGCATATCAATGGTTAGAGACCATTCCGGGCGAATAACTAGCGCATAGGTTAATTCTTGAAAGAGGGTTGAAAAGAATATCATGGTTTCAACTCGGGACCATGTGGTGCCACCAGGTGCATTTCGGGGCAATAAGAAGTCTACCCCAAACTGCTTTGCCTCATCCCCAAAATCAGGAAAGTATATATAAAGGGAGGTACACATAATTATTTTAATTGTTTTTCAAATATTGCAATGTTGGAAGTTGGTGCAACTGTTCCATTTGAACTGAATCTCAATAGTGTGCCAAAATCACGCATCTTCTACTCATTCATAGGTATTTTTCACCATCACCATGGACCTTGTAATTGTGTCTGTAGGAGAGAAAGATCCCATGTCGAACAAATAATCCCTAATTGATAGAGATTCATATGTTTTCAACACCAAAATAACCATATCGCTCATATCTGTGTCTAGAGCTAACCTGTCAGATAATGTAGGGAAAAAATACCCTTTCTTGAAGAATTCCAAGCCTCCATAGTCCATTACTCCGTCGAGGTCGCATTCCCTTTCCCGTAATTCATAGGTTGGTGCATAGAGCAATACTCACAGGAAGAGAAAGTCATCTTAAATAAACTAGGGTTGGACATCCAGTGTAGAGTAGATAGCCTGTCAATTCGATACACCCTCAGTATACCAGAGTCCCCATCTATAGTGAATGAACTATTTGAAGAAGAAAATCTAATCATGGTTTACTGGGAATGTCCCTTCGAAGTCAAAAACCTATTTTTGCAGACAATTTTCAAACCCAAGCATATTTGTGAGAGGTTGTCCTTGCCAATGAATGTAAATGTAGTGGTTATTGAAATCCAATGGGTTTGTTCCATATTGAGTTAGGTTTTAGGTCTGGACAATGACAGATATGTGGTCGAGGTCAGGTTAGGTTTTCTGTTGACATTTTTTCAGTCAGAGTTCAGTCAGTTAGTTTGCATCAGCTTTGATAAATTCATAGTTGATAGTGTCCACCAAAAGCTAGTGAATTTTCAGTCACTAAGGCACTTCATGTATTACACATACTTGCTGAAGATGTTCCTGGAGACAAACAAGAAAGAGTTCCTTGAAGAAGAATTCATCTCAACTGAATGCAAAAGAATCATAATGCTCATTTTCATAAATAAGATCATGTCCAGATTTCATAGCTTGATTTTCAATGCTAGCCTACCAAGGGTCCTAGATGGCATGAAGAGTTATTTATAGCCAAATCCAAAGAATAGAGTGGGGTACTAGGTGTTGTTCATGCATTCAACAGTGATATGGATTTATGGTTTCCATGAATCCCCCTACCTTCTGCCTGTTTTTCTGACACCCAGAGTCTTTTCCATGGAGTTCATTAGGAAAAGAATCATCTCAAATACAAAACATTTCCTGAAACTACACAAGGCATCAAACCTCAAATTTTTTTTTATCATAAGACCCTTTATTGTAAAAACGATCTTGCTTATCTCAGATCTAGGCCAAACTCAACGAGTTTGGATTTTCACATCTACAAGGGAGAATATATGATCAACATTAGGTCATATCTAAAAGAATATTGATGAACAAACATGCCCCTTATGAACATGAGTATGTTGAAGGTTTTGAAAAATTGGAAAATTTAGAAACCTGTGCTAATATAGAAACCATCCCGCAACCTGATCAAACACAACAAGTGGGGCCAACCCCACAACAGATTCCTCAAAAGTTGATACTCCAAGTTCCCAAAGTAAGTTTCTACACCAAGAGAAGCAGTTCATAGGCCATAGGAATCAACAATCAGCAAGTTGTCCCTAAAAAGATAAAGATCACACAATCCCCAAAAATAGTGGATCTGGAGGAAGAGGAGCCTAAAGAGCAAGTAAGTATGGATATGGTGAAGAGTGGCACCAGAAATGAAGAATCTAGTAAAGGAAACATGCCTCAAGGTGAAATCGTCTCAAGAGCTTCCAGCAGCAAAAAACACATCTTTGATAAGGGACCTGGAGCAGTCTATCAATCTAAAGAATATTTGGCAAGGCAGTATGTTGAGAAAGGAAACTTGGCCATGAGTGAAATAAGAGAGTTGATCCCTAAGGTAGAAATAATTTCTCAGCACAAATATTCTATGCTCACAGTCTAGAATGTAGAGAAGAGGACACTCAACATAGCAGTTACAAATGAGGATAAAGTGTCTGAGGTTAAGCTACATTATGACAACATCAGTTCTCCAGAAAAGGTGAAATTCCACAGGAACACTACTGACATGATGTATTCAGATTACTTGGGTCTCATCTTGAATAATTCAAAGATGTCAACTCATGTACTTAAGTTGGAGGGGAATTTGAGACAAGATAAAGCATCCAACTGAGCTTGGTAGACTCAAGTCAAGAGATTAGAATCTGAAGGCCCTTAGGGAGTGAAATCCTTCTTAGAAGAGAAAGACATGCTGGTTCAAATCTTGAAGAAAAAACTATAAATTTATGCCACAAAACATCCACAAATAGTAGACCTAGTTTCTCTAGAGCAAGAGAAGGAGACACTTCGACAAGAAGAATTGAATTACAAGGACAAATTATTACAACTGGAGAAATAAAAGGTAAATTGATCACAAGGACAGAAAAAAGTATCAAACATGGCTGTAGTTGTACCTTCTACTACAAAAACTGGGTCAAGCACTGAATAATTGTTCCAGGCTATGTCCCATGTTAGCCTGAAGTTGGGAGAGATCAAAGGTATAAAGGAAGATATAGAGAAGATGCAGAAAGAAATGAAAACAAAGGATGAAAGGGTGGCTCAGTTCCAAAAGGAGAATCAAGATTTGCAAGAAAGAGTAAACAAGTTGAAGACAAGGTTGAAAGGAAAAGGACTTTTGTAGGGAGCTAAACACGTAAATTGGGATTCTATTGTTGTTGAAGCTACTAAGTTTAGGGTGTACTTGAACTTCATCAATGACAAAGATATCATGGCCATCATATCCAGAAGCAGATGCACTGTTGTAAATGAAACCTTGGCTAAGAAACCATTAGAGTGGGCCCAAAATGCTATAAAATTGTTGAATTCCATCCCTACTATAGAACTTTAGACCATTGGGGTCAAATACATGACTACATTGATCATTTGGGACAGGAGGTTCATTTCAAAACTTAACCTAATTAAATTAGTTCAAACCATGGCCATGTAGATGGAGTAGAGTATACAGGAATTCAAAAACTTGTTTGAAGAGTTGTTCATCAAAGGCCTCCCACCATTTTGGGATGGAAAATGAAAATTATATGAATAGGAGGAATACAACTCCCACCTCTCCCAATGTAGAATGGATCACTCTAAGTTTGAAAGCCTAAAGGAAAACTTGAAAGGAGCCACCCTGGTAGAATTTTTTACGAAGGATTTTGAGATCTTGAATCAATTTAAGACAGTGAAGATTGGGTTGCCAACCATGACTTATGCCTCTTGCATTGACCTGGATATTCTAATCAAGGAAATGATGGACTATGAGATCCCTTCTGACTTGTAGTGGAAGGAGATAGTGTGGTTGGGCAATACGAAATTCAGTTTTCCAAGAACCAACAAATATCCTCCAAGTGTCACCAAATTGGTAGATTTGACAGAGGACCAAAGAAGTACATATGGCAAAGACAAAAGTTGAGAAGTCGGAGAAATCGATCGTTAGTTTATGAAATGTTTTTTATTAATCATTGTAAATTGGCTCACATACCGAGACTGTTAGTTGAAATTATTGTAGTCAGTTTCAGAAGATGAAACATCTTAGTTCAACTATTGTAATCAGTTTCTAATTGAAAGGAACTCAAATTGTATAAATGCTAGAAGTTTTGAATGTATTAATATTGGCAGAAGTACAAGGGAACAACCTTTAGTTGTTCTAAATTCAATTGTAATTTTATGGCGCTGAATTGAATACATATGAAGAAGCTTTTGAAGTCTTTATGAAAAGATTCTAATGGTGGTGATATGAGTTTTGTATCCTCTCATTGTGTGTATTTCCTGTGTTCTTTAATTCCATTTTCATTTT
>JASDQU010193685.1:29025-44100 GCA_032191745.1 Picea mariana | reverse complement strand
ATATGACGAGCATGCCAGTAGAAATAATCAAACATTCTTACTTGCAAACTGCAAATAGTGAACAACAAAGAACGAATAGAAATGAAATTATGGCATCGAAACTTACTTGACAACGATGAACGACAAAAGTGCAGGTTGAATTGTGGGTGCATGACCTGGACCCCGGAAAGTAAAAAAAACAGCTCCAACTGTGGATGCAGGATCCCAACCCTGCAAAGTTGAAGTAAACAAAAGCAAGCAAAAAGCACCAACAGGTCCAACCACAGGTGCAGGTCCTCAACCTTGCAAAGTTGAACCAAACAACAATAAACAACAACCGACGAACCAACGAACAAGAAGCACCCACTGAACCAATAAACAATGTATGTATCTTCAACGATGACTAAATTGCATTCCAAGCATAGAAGACGTATGAAACATACAATGGCTATGCAACTGGCGGTGGACAACAATATTGTCCAAATTCACTACAACATTGTATGGAAAAATTCGAGGAAAAATGTACTCTGAGAAGCCTATTTAGGTAAACATTTAAGGCTGTCAAGTTGTTTAAGGGCCTCGTGGTATGCAAACATTTAAGCTGTCAGGCCTATTTAAGGACCTCGCACTATGTAAACATTTAAGCTGTCAGGCCTATTTAAGCACCTCAAAAAAAGTGTCAATGCTCTAAACCTTCGGTATGTAAACATTTCAATACAAATAGAAATAATAAAAACATTAAAAAACAGTGTCAATGCTCAAAACTTTTGGTATGTAAACATTTCAGTAAAAATGTAATAAAAATTAAAAAGAGCGTTTAAGCTCAAAACTTTGGATATCTAAAAATTTACAACATTGTGAACATCGAAGCTCGCAATAAGACCTCCAATATATTCTCCAATGAGACGATGACATATAAGGTTTATTTTATTATATAAAAAATAATGTTTTTACTTCTATAGTTCGAACAATACAGATGATGCAGAAATTTATAGTCAAAGGACATATTAATATGAAGTCAATGAATTATCGATGACTATAGTCCCTCTACGCCTTCGGCATGGACTAATAAGTACTCAACACATGAATGTTATTTTAGGTTTTAGAGTATGAGAAACATTGAATAAATATAAACAAACTTAAAACATGAAGATTCCAACCACAAATGGTGTGACGTCAAGCTTAAGAAGCAAAATTCGTTGAGCACACTTTAGCATAACATGAAGACTCTAGCCACAAATGGTATGGTATCAAGCTTAAGAAACAAGTCGTTTAGCACACTTTAGCATCGATTTGACATACTATCGGTTATTAGTCCCTGCCAAAGGACATGACTCTAGCGATCAATTAATAGTTGATCGCCAATTACTTTGGCTTTGACCACAAATATTTCTCTCCTTTCCAAAGGAGTACATAGGGCAAATGAAATAGTTATTTTTTAAAATAATTAAATTCATTTTATTGAAAAGGCTATTGGCCAACAAACTTGATCTCTTATTGCCGAGATGTATATTTTCTGTGTTATGCAACCTAAGTCTAAGTTTTGTCGAGATGCATTTTTCCATGTTTTGTGTAAGTATATGTTAGGGCTTTAAATTGATTTAAATTGTTTAGACAAATGATCAGGTTGCTTCTTCAAAACTTGCGACCACCGTCTCTCCACTTCCTTCACTTGCAGCCACCGCCTCCACTTCACTTCCTTTAAAATCCTTTACAATTTGTGGCCACCGTCTCCACCGCATACACAACTCTGCAACTACTTTCTCCACTTTCTCCACAAAGAGGGCTGGAAAATATTCTTATCTGAATCCTTATCAAATTACTCAGAGGAACAAAGTGATCTCCCCAAGCTTGGAAAACACTCTGCAAGTGTAGAGCAAGTGTAACTATAAATATTGTTCCAATGCAGGTATGTACCCCTATCATTTGTTTTCAATCTTAAAGGAGGCTTACAAATTTACAAATTGTAGTATGATGTAAATGAAATTTCTAATTTGCAGTACAAAAACAATTTTTGGGAATTAATATTCATCTTCATTTATTCATTCTTACAAAAGAGTTCCAACAATGAGCTTTTGGGCCTTACCCTGGCTAATTAGACTTGCTCCCCATTGCAAGAAATATTTTGGGCTTGTCTTGAAATGACCCGATCATCTCTTTCTCGACATTATTGAATAATTGTTGCTTGCTCCGATATACTGAAATAATCGTTCAGGAATGCTTCTCGATCTAAAAATGGTATGCCTATGCTCCCTTCGCTTACTTTGTTCCTACTCCTTGCAACTTATTTCATAACCTTGTGTTTAAGTGCCTTAATTCAGGTGCAACTTAATTCATAACCCTGCGTTTAAGTGCCTTAATTCGGGTTCTGCATCCCAAGCTTTCAACAGACAATTCTTAATGCTTTTCTCGAGCTCCCCCCGAAGAGTGTTGTACTCCATAGGAAGGAAACAATGGGAACATCAATACTAATACAAAAGGAGAGTTCACCATAGAGTTTGGGTCGGATCAATGAAGAAGTGCGTAAGCCCAAGCACGAGAGCAAGGACACGAATAGACATAGAGCGCTAGAAGCAGTGAACCCTATGATATAAGCAGTCATGGCCATCCCTATAGCATTTGAGGTTGAACATAGTTCAAATATGCTCAATATCTACTCTCACGCCATGGCCAACTTCTCTCTACCAGAGCTAGCATATATTGTACCCAAGCAAACACTTGGGAAGGTGAGTCTATCTCTTATATCTCTAGAGAATGGGGAAAGTTAAAGGTTCTATTTCAACTGCTCCTGGGCTTCTGGATATCTCTTGGGATAGATATTTCTGGGAAGAATAACAAGGTTAGGACCAAACCAGGTTAGTCCAAGTAGCGGAAAACAACCTATTATTTTCCATACCCTTCCGGCGTGCTATGTAAGAACCAACAACAAAGCAAGTGTTCGCTATGCTCACCCTTCTCCATAACTTCAAGCTAGAAAGAACCAAAGTGGCGAAATAGAACCATTCAAAGCTGAACCTATTGCTACGGGAAGAAACATTTTCACTGACCCAAAAGCTAATCATGGGAATAAACATACATGTGCTCTTGAAACTGGGCTACCCGAAACAAACTATCCCTTGCTAACTAACCTTCATAGCTCTGGGAACGTTACACATTACTTCTGATATCTATAGGTGATGGCCCCCTTCCATGATTGACAGAAGGTCAGGTTAGCAAGATGGTCTCAAGTATATTATGTAGCTACGTTGATTAGAAATGGTTGACACGCGTTGGCGAATTCAGTCAGGGCTTATGGCATAGGAGGCATGATGTGGATAAATTTAGTTTTGATTTGTATTTAATTAAATTAAGAACACAAAATACTTGACACTTGCACCCATGGCGAGACCCTTTATGCATGTATTACACGTACCTCTAGATAATTCCAAGTGGAGGTCCCCAGAAGATGGACAATCACTTGTCCTTTGTTCGCACCACGGACAATGATGAGTGTTGCATAGGCCGAGCGATTTTTCTTTGTTCTTGTTTTTCGCTGAGAATGATGGATTTTGACTCTCTGGTCAGGATTCTATGATGTTGAAATTCATGGAAGAGGATGGAATTGTTCTCGATTTCGTGAAAATCATGAACGGGGGCGGTTCAACAGATAGCTTCTAGAGGTACTTTTTGTATCTTATCCAGATAGCAAGGTGTTGTCATGTGAGTTCATCACAAGAATCGATCCCTCGTCAAATGGATTATCCATACTTCTCCGATCAAGAGCCATCTCTGAATGGAAGCAAGGATTTTCTGCTTCAGGTGAGAAACCGTCACCCACTACTTGCTTACCGAAGCTGAATGCATACTAAAACAAACTGGGTTCTACTTCATATAAGCTCAGACAGATTCTTAAAATAGCTCATGAGGAGTTGCTCAAAGACTGCTAAAGATTGTAATTAGTTTGTACACTACTGCAATAGAATCTCCCGAGCAAAACTCAAATCATGTTATTGAGATTTATTTGATTGATCGTTCTGTGGGAAATGGTCCTATGTTAATCCCACTGTGCCTAATGGTGCTTTTTAAATCACGACCCTAATTCGCCAACCATTCTTCTGTGTAGGCTGCAACAATGAACGTTATCATTTATTTTGGTCGGTAAATGGCACTATGTTTATGCCGAAAGGCGTATACCTATTGGAGATGGGCACATTTAATGCGTTTTTAATCTTTAATGCCTTTTTTATGGACAGGATCAAATGTAGATGGAATATTCTTAGTCGTCACACTAAATGGAGGGTTCTAATTTGAAATAATAACTTCCTTGCTTTTATAAAGACGTACGTTTTTGTGTTTACTTTTTCACATTTACTTAATCTGATTAAAAAATTACTATCTTGTCCAATTGATTGACACGTTAATGTAATTAGCAATGGATTATGTGTTTAAGGTAATATCTTGCCACGTTCAAATACCTCATCTAATTATTTTGTTTTACAAATGAATGGAAAATATGGTTGTAGGGCAGGTGTCAAAGCTCACTAGATCCACTTCCACTTCCTCAGCTATTTATTTTACGCATATTTCTTTTTCGAATGGATGGTAGTTGGCATCTGGCTGGCGGGGCATTTCATATTATGGCCAGATCGATGGTAGTTGGCATCTGGTTGGATGGCATTTTATATTATGGCCGCCTTTCTATTATTCCACCTTTATGTGACCATATATTGCCATGGTTGTTTCTTGCACGGATTGGAGGTATGTGAGCATAGATTGCTATTGTTGTTACTCGCATGATTTGCTCTCTGCTATTTAGAATTTTCATTTAGAAACGCAGTGAGCGGACTAAGAATTGTAAGATATTCCTCAATTTAACTACCACCTGATTAAATACCTGATATACTCTCTCAGTCTCATAATCCCGGATTTAATTGTCTGTGACATGGGGATTGTGAACCTCCCGATTTTAATCTTTGTATGCTACCTTGATCAGGGATTTGATTAGGCGCGCAATATTGAACTATGATTACGGTTTTAACCCTTATATCGTTATTCTATGATGGTTTATCCATATCCATTGTTTTCTCTTCTGATTTTTGCAGGCTGACATGATTGTGAAAGAGTGTCGGAGGCTATGCCAGTAGTTTCTTTGATCAGAAGCACTGATAAAGCCATGACGCTTGGAAAGCTTAATTTTCCACAAGGGATGGAGTTAATGATATCGATCTTGGACATTCACCATGATCAGGCCTTGTGGGGTGACGATGTGAACAAATTCAATACTCGAAGGTTTGCAAGTGGAGCTGCGTAGGCTGCAAAACATCCACTGGCATTCATTCCATTCGACGTTGGTCCGAGGACGTGCATAGGGTGGAATTTTACAATGTTTGAAGCCATGGTGGTTTTAGCCATGATTTTGCAACGCTTCTCTTTTCATATTTCTCCTTATTACATGCATGCACCGACTGTTCTTATGATGCTTCATCCTCAGCATGGAGCTCAATTAGTCTTCTGGAAGTTATAGCTATGAGCATATGCAAGTGTATGTTTCACGAAACCTAATGGATGGTTGTGCATGGCCATAACCTAGACTCCTAAATAAAGACATCAGTTTAGATAGACTTGGGATTTTATGTATGGTTTGTATGGTTCATGGCTTGTTAATTGTTTAACAGTTCGATTTCTGATTTAGGTTTTTGATTTATAGCTACTAACAATTTAGGTTTACACAATTTCAATTGGTAGAGAGTTAGATTTCAACAGTTTTAGGATGTATGTTTTTAAGTCGTACTAAATTCATTCTGTAAGCCTTTCGGCGTTCACCAACGGCGAGTTAGCGATTGTGCTAGTAATTAATTCAACGAACATTGTTAATTCAGTGGGTGCTACCTTTAGCTTAGAAGCTACAAACAAGGAGTATCTTTTTCCTCAAATTCACCTAGGGATAAATCATGACCCTGATTCGCTGACCATTCTTCCCTGTTGGCTGCAATTATGAACATTATACTTTTTGGGGTTAGTAAATGAACCTTTGTTAATGACATGGGCTCTACCTTGAGTTTAGATGCAATGACTAAGAGGTATCTAATCCTTCAAAATGTGCCTGGCGTTGTATGTTGTAATGTCTCTGTGGGCCATCAAGGTCATTAGGTTTTCCACTTTGTCTGTCAAGATACGTTGCATCTGTTGGTCGTCAAGGTCGTTAAAGTCGCCAGGACTTCCACGCAGTCTTGGATGTGGCAGGTAACTCTGTTGGCCTCATTAATGCAGCCACATGTCTTCCAGGGGTTGTGAACCAGGGTCTCAGCACTAAAAGTGCTTTGATGCAACTACTTGACCACAACTCGCTTGACAAGAAGTATGAAGATTATCTTGATATACATTCTACAAATATTTATAGCTTACATGGATGGTAGATGACGTGGGAGCATCGATGAAGTCATCCATCTGAAAATTTACCGAAGTATGGTTGTCAAAGGCTATCCTAACGTGATGACAATGAATAAACCATGGTAATATCAGGAATTGCTGAAACGATTTATAATATTTCACCCTTACTTCTTGAATCTAAAATCTTCTGGAATATTTACTATGTACGAGTTTATTTATAATATCTCAACTTGATCTGAAAGAGTTCATTATCTAAATGGTATTTGATACTTCTGTCTATAAGATATTCAGATCCCAAAGTAAGACATATATGTTTCCACATTTAAGTACTTGTAAGTTAATTAGATCAACCACTATAATCCCCCACTAACCCACATTAATGATGGATGATTCAAATTAGAGCATTATTTATGTAGAAAACTGGATAGTCTAGGAATCAAACCTGAGATCTGCCCTGGCCATGTGCTAAAAAAATAGAATTACAGAATAGGTTACAGCTATAGAGTCACACAAAACAAAAATCAATGGACTTATATCAATAAAAGAAATTGAGACCAACCATTGCCAATTATCACATGACAATGATGACTCTGTGCTTACGAATGCTTCCTATATGAAATCTTCGCGCTGCCAAAAATAACCAGAAATAAATACGTCAAATAGATAGAAATCTTCGAGTTATAGATATTAACTAGAAACAAAGATAAATTAAATTATATAGAAAGCTAAATTACATATACGTCAAATAGATACAAAAATTTAAAAACTTTATCGCTCATATTTTTGGGATAATTGGCAAATCTACAACGTTCACAGTATTCGTTTCTTTCTCCCCGGGGCAAGGTAAGGTCTGACTCCACTGAATATCACCAATACCCGGTTTCCAATGAACTCTCACTCGGTGAATTTCGCGCATAGTCACCTTCAATTCTTTCCCAAAACCAAACGCTTTTCACCATTCTTCGCTGCAGCAACAAGAAGTACAAAGTTTTCGGATCTTTCTTCAATTTTTGAGGTCGCGAATTATATTCTTTTTGTTGAAAACTGTAAATAAGAATTACTTTTCAAAATATTCCATAGTACATTGATGTGAAATTAGTGAATATATTTTTGTTTGGAGAATATTTTTCTATTTAAAATATTTTATAACATATTGATTTGACATATTTGTAAAATTATTATATTATACATTAATTTGATGCTTAATGCTCACTAAATTGTAATCTTACATTTAAATTATTATTATTATAAAAACATATAAAAAATAATATAATACAACATAACAAAATTTTATTCCATCATAAATAAACAATATCATTCATACTTTGTAATAAACAATCTCCATGTATCATCCATACTTTGAAATAATATATATATATATATATATATATATATATATATATATATATATATATATATAATAATAATAATAATTGTCAATACACTATAATAATGATTTAGTCAAGCATAAATAACTAATCTCTAAGGTATCATTGATACTTGTTGATGCTTGGACCTATCAAGACCTGAACAACAATCTTATGAGGACATTAGTCCCCCTTGGTCAAGAATGTAATATGAGGAAGATTGATAACATTATAACATCAGGAAGAGTTTGTACATAAAATGCTAACTCTGACAAATTCTTAACTTTAACTCTCATAACCTTTTATGACTATCCAAAGCCTTCGTTAGTCAGAGGGCTTAGTTATTGCTACTTATTATAGCTAAATCGACTTTACCTCATGTGGTGTAGTCCATCACTGCAATCAGAAATTCATAATTACAGTGGAAATTATCAAACACACACACCATGCATTGAACATAAATAAACACAACAATCAAACATAGACAAAGAACCCATCAACTTGAATTTTTGTTGTCTTTTATTCAATGGCATTGGCCCAAACTCTTGGCCTTATTACATTCACAAAGCCATCACGGTCTCTAGCTTCTCCACAGATCCCAACAACAAAGGGCTAAACTATGAGAGCCAAAGATCCTTCGTTGAATCACAGTTCTCACTTTTATGCACGTGATCTTTGGATTTTGGCCTTCCCACTACTCTAACCACCCAAAAGCAATGCTTCATATTTGTCCTGCAAGTGACATATTTTACATAGACTCCTAAAATAGATATAACTTGAAAATAAATAACATTAATGACAAACAAGAGCACTGCGCTCGTCTTCTTTCCCCTCATCAGATTGAGGGGAGCTTTTTCCTTCAATTTCCATAGGGTCTCTCAACTGATGGACCATCTCGTCTTCCTTTTGCACAGCTTAAAATGAGTTCTCTGTTTCCCTGTTATTGGATGCCATTGGAAATTCATGTGAATCAAAGCCTTTGATCATTGTTTTAAGGAAAAATGATCACTCCATTTAAAATACCACTCAAAAATCTGGGACAAATTAACAATGTTTTTGATGTAGAAAGTACTAATCCTTATGGTTTATGTCTTTGTAGAAAGTGTTCTTCTCTTTTCATGTTTATGTCTTTGCCGGAATGGGCTTGTTGGAGGACTCTGAGATTGCGTCATGAAGTGCTCTAGTATTGTCTGCACCAGTTCAACATCATATAGAGTTTAATTGGCATAATAAAGGGATGGGATAACGAGGTCATTCACAGAGGCTTCCTCTAACTTCAATCCAACTCTTCTAGCAAGTTTTGTCTTGGATGAAGGTGAAACACCTAAAATGGTTGCTGCATTGAGAAGCTCCAATAACAACCTGCACGAGGTTGAACCCAAACCATCTGCATAAGGTTGAACTCTTCTCTGGTGGCAACAAAGACATAATTGAGTCCAAAAATAGTTGATTTTTTGTAGTAATCTCTGCATATTTATCATTAGAATGGTCCTTTGCATTTCCTTTCCCTATTTCTGCCATGGATTTTTCCTTTGACATACCTGACAACCAACATGAAGCATACACTTGCAATGCTTCTCCAATTAGTACAGAAAAAATCTTGCTAGTTGATTTGATGGCCAACATAACTCTCCAATACAAATCTATTTTTAACTCCACAATATCTTCTACCCACCAGTCTTCTCGAACAATGTAGTATCTTTGGCTATGAAGTTCATTCAATGAAGGGATTGAACCACTCTCTGATGTCTTATAATCATTATAGCCTCTACTGTAGTTGTAAGACCAGTTTACCCTTGATGGATCCACCATCGCTTTGCATGCAATTGCGTCAATGTTGTGGTTCACAATTATGAGATCTTCAGACCAAGGCAAGAGAGCCTTGGTTGTCTGCAATGTGATGATTGAATCCTTCCAACCATGAATGATGCATGAGTTGAAGAATATCTCAAGCTTGTATATAAGGTTGTCCTCCTCCACTACCTCCGTCATTTGAATTATTGAATATAATTTACCATCGTTCCCAACATTTACCATATCTTTCCCAACATTTACCAACGCCATTTTCCAACATATTCCAGCCACATCCCGGAAGGGACTATGCTGCCATGCAACACTTGTTGAAGTATGAATAATGTAAACATCCAAGATAAATATGTCAAAACCCTTAAAAATTATATATTCTAGCATATGTAATTGCATTAAAAAGGTGAAATATTAAGTCGTAAAAGCATGTTATTGAAGGTTATTTACCATCGATTTAGTGAATATGATGTGTTAGAGCATAAATCATGTGAAACATTCAAGAAAATGAGTGCCAAACCATTCAACCAATGGTGCACTACAACAAATGAAAAGAAATAGACTTAAAACCATGAATCGTTAGCTCCCTTTAGGAATTGTTTTAGCTCATTCATTAACATATTGCTTAGATCCATCAAAAATCAAGTTTAAACCATTAGATCTAAGAGAAATTCAAAATGTTTAAGAGATTAAGGCATAAAATGATTTGCATGAGATCTCAAGTCTGTCATTAAATCCTAGTAATTAGCCTAAAGACTTGATAATTACAATTTAAACCTAACAATTAAAACCTTGAAACCTTGGATTGTAATGAGAACTAAGTAAAAAGAAAAGGAGAAATTGAAAGTTTATGGTTAAAGAAATCAAAGAGATTAGACCAGTGCCCACCCCGCTTGGGCTATGGAGAACACTTGGTCTAGCTTTAGTGCTTATTCATGTGTTTATACACATGAATACTCAAGTACTTGGGGAGATCAGCCCTATGAGGATCCAAGCTAAGTATTACAAGCTAAACTAAAATCCTAGTCTAAAACAAGAATGTAGAATCCTCTAATGTCTACACTTAATGTACTATATCTAAACATAAATGATCATAAAAGAAGAGGCAAGAGTAAACTATACCTTGTAGGCCTTCTTAGTGTGGCCTTCTTAGTAGGTCTTGTAGTAGCTCCTTCCTCCAAGATACCTATATTATAAAAGATGTCTTCCAAAGTATAACCCTTGAACAAACACTCAATAAAGACAAGATTCCCAATAGTATAGCAAGGCAAGAAAAATTTCTTCCAATTATTCTCCAACAAGTTACAAATGAGTGAGGCGTTCTTTAATATAGAAAGAGAGGATAACAACCTCTAGAATTAAAAAAACGATATATCTCTAACCTCCTATCCCAAAAATAGTCACTCTCCAACAAACTAGAGAGGATATGGTCAAAATACAATAGAATATTGTGAGTTAGACAATACAACTCTTAAAAATTATGGGTGGCTTCCAAACCAATGGCCAAAACCACATCCAACAAATGAAGATGGTCCAAAAGTAAGTGTTCCCTCCAAAAAGTGATCTAACCACCCACGCTTGTGAAACCAAGAAGTGGGATGTTGCATGGTCAAAATTCGATAATTTTCCAATGACAGATTTAAAAACACCACAACTATGCTGATTTTTTCTCAATTTTCTATTATGACCACATTTCAGAAATCCTACGACCATTATACATCTAGTGACATTGTTCTGGCGAAATTTTGGGCACTCTGTCAAAAGATAACTCCCCTAAAGCTAGCAACCCTCATAATTTGTTCTCTAACCACCTCTAGAAATGGTCCAAATGAATGTAACAACCTCTCAACTAAATCCAAGCACCTCAACTACCTCACACATGTGGACACAAAGGTATAACAAACTCAACAAACCCACACATGTCAGAATATTCCTCTAAGAAGACAAGTGTGCCCTCAATTGGTGATCTAGGTGGCATACACGATGATGTGGAGTCCCTGTCACATTTTCCAATGGATTATCACGAATCCCAATGCAGTGACATGTATCCCAATGAATGTACACATATCTCAATGTAGATACATGGATACCAATGTAGTGTCATGAATCCCAATAAAATGGCATGGATCCTAATGTAAATATATATGTTTGTATGTTGGTACGTGGATATGAAGACAGTATCATAAATCCCATTGCAATGTCGTGGATCCCAAGGCAAGTACACAAATCTCGAGGCATGGTACATGGATCCCTAAGGCATAGATGCCACCCTGGTGCATGTATACATATCCCAATGCAAGGCACCCACTCATGGTGGTGATTCGAGCCTCAATACACAAGTCATTAAACAATGCACACTAGGTGATTTCCTCTACCAACGTCGTAACATAAGTTAAATTTTAAGATTTGCCTAAGTTTTACCATGGACGGACAACCTCAACCCTTATTACATGTGACAAATTCTAAGACAAAGAGGTATTTCCTAGATCACTAAATTAGAGGTAGGTAAATGCAATGGATAACTTATGGAAAGGGGAGGGGAAACTTCATGAATAAAATTTTATAGTCATATATGATGTGTAGGTCCTCTTTAGCTAGCTTTCAAGAGTAAGGGGTCTTGATTTACTTCCATGATGGCCTTCACGAGGGTGTGCTAAGCTTAGAGTTACCACCTTAGCACTTTGTTTTACTACCCCTTCTTTTGTTTGCCTTTTTCTTTTATTTTTCTTTCTTTCTTTAAAGTACCCTTCGATTTCTTAGTCCTTTTTCTTTGGACATGCATTGTCAAGAACATGACTAGCGGTCAGAACCCTTTGGTGAGGTGGCATATCTCTAGCATTATTATTTTTCAGATTTTAACTTTTTATAGTTGCAACTGCCTCAAGGGATTTCGCTCATTTGACCTTAAAGGCTCTTACACATGGGTCTTCATTTCTTTGCTTAAAACCTGGATGGATGACTTATGAAAATTTAACCATGAGTGGGGGAATATTGTGTATGGAATAGAAGTAAAAGGGAAAGATTGAAAGTGTTAAGTATGGTTAGGATATGGAGTACATTGCATCAATGAGATCTCTAGTAGTACAACTTAAGTCAAGAGATGACTATTAGAAAAGTGGGTGTGCTTGTTTAACCATAGTCAATATAGCAATATTGTCTCCCAATCATAGGCACAAATTCCACCCCCGAGCACCTTAACCTTGACAGAGAGAATAATTCCAGTAGAAAATCAATAGCCAACCAAGGATAATGCACCAAGCAAAGATAACCAAGACTAATCGGAAAGTCCAACCCAAAAATACTGAAATTACAGGTTGCAGTAGCTGCACCTGCATACTTGCGCACCACTAAATTTCTATAGTTGCGAGCTGTGAGTACCAAATGAGCTCTGGCGTCCTGTATTTATACTGCTCCTCCTTAGTTTTATGGGTTGACTTCTCTTTCTGGAAACTAAAAACTCAATATTAATTATTTTCTTTAGCCGACTTGTCTTCTAGGGTTATGTCCAATGCTTTAGGGTTTCTTCTTGCTTCCTGGAATATTCTAGTCTCATCAATGGTTACAAGTGGAGGTTAATACCTACCACAAATACCATAATATCAACACTCCCTCCTAGCTAGGGAGGTATAAAAGGAAATGGTCTTGAGCACAAACAAACCATTCAACCGGTAACATCATCATCATTATCCAACTAGATAATCTCCATGGAAATCATAACAATACCATCAAATAAAACACAACCGTGTCTATTCATAGTAGTATACAACTACTATCCAGAGACATACAATCTTTATAACAATCATATCATCTGATATCAATCTGCATAAACAATATCATGATACAAACTGAGTCATTTGGGCCATTCTTCCACTCACATCTGTGAGATCTTGGAAGAGCATCTGCTCTCATAAGGTAAAACATTAGCCATGGGCTATATGGACTATTCTTCTCAAGCATAGAAGAATAAATGTCCATGATTTATGAGGCTGGACCATTCACCTAACTGGGCCATTCCTCCGACACTAATCATAGTGCAACCTGGAGAGAATGTGTTTGCCTTAGGGAATGTTTGTCCCTAATTGTTGAACCTGGACCATTCACCTAACCGGGCCATTCCTCCGGCACTAATCATAGTGCAACCTGGAGAGAATGAGTCTGCCCTAAGGAATGATTGTCTGGACCATTTCCTAAGTAAATGATTGTCTTGCACCAACCTCCAAAACAAACCATTCTTCATAACTGCTCACAACTGTGAACTTCGAAAGAATGACTGCCCAGCGAGGCAAACCATTCTACTTGACCACTACTCAGAGTGACTACCAAGAAGAATGATTGTCCTAGACCATTCCCCTGTTAGAATATAGAAGATGGTGTGCTCGTTTTACCATTGACGATACCCTCGTCACCCAACCACAGGCCAAAGCCTCCCTCCGAGCACCTTAACCTTGACCTGAGAATTCCTCCAGAAGCAAACCCTAGGCTAGATAGCCAAACAAAGCGCAACGCATCTCTCCCCAAGGATAGCGCAACACAAAATACTGATCAGATAGTCCCAAACCCTAGCCAAGAGATATTCAAGCCAATATTGAGAACTAGCTGCTGTTGCAGCTGCACCTGCTCTTCCTCCAAACTTGCGCACCAAACTGCAGGACTGCAATTCTGAGATGTGACAAATGAGAACTGGCACCCTGTATTTATAGTAATCCTGCCAGTTTTGCTGGGGCCGACTTCTTCTTCTGGGTATGTGTCTGTTCAGTATATTATTATTATTTCTGGCCGACTTCTTCTCTTGGAAGCTAATAGCCTAATATAAATTATCTTCTTGAGCCGACAAGGCTTCTAGGGTTATTAGTCAATTCATTAGGGTTTATCTTGCTTCCTGGAGTCTTCTATTCTCGTCAGGTTCACATGTGGGGGTAAATACCTCCCGCAACTACCATAATATTAACACTCCCTCCTAGCTAGTGAGGTATTTACAGGTAATGGACTTGAGCACAAAATATACCATTTACCCGGTAGCATCAATATAGTCATCTAGACTATTTCATGACTAGATCATGAGCATCACCATCACTATCAGCTGCATCATCTCTCGAAACCATACTTCATCTGAGTAATATGATGCTGGATAAGTCACTCTCACCATAGAGTGATATAAGAGGAGTAAAAGCTCTGAACTGTTTTCCGTCTGGAAAATCTCTGTTCATCATTCATCTGAATGATCATCATCTCCAATAAATTCCTGATAGTCTTCAAGGCAATTAGAACAAGGATAGAACACACTTGTGTCTATTCATAGTAGTACACAACTACAATCTAGTGGTTAACTACCACATCAAGTAACACACAATTACTTGATCAACAACGTATAGTTGCGAGCAATGAAACACATTCACCACAGTAGTCCTCATCTACTGTCATATAGTCTTCATAACAAACATCTGAGAGCATCCTGCATAGAAACAATGTTATGATAAAAACTATATCATCTGGGCCAATCTTTCACTCACGTCTGTGAGATCTGAAAGAATGTCTGCCACCACAGTAGTCTTCATCT
>JASDQU010193685.1:4903-24775 GCA_032191745.1 Picea mariana | reverse complement strand
TATACTGAACAGACACATATCCAGAAGGAGAAATCGGTCCCAGCAAATCTGGCAGAACTAGTATAAATACAAGGCACCAGTTCTCATTTGTCACATCTCAGGACTGCAGTTTTCCCAGTTGGTGCGCACTGCAGTTGCAGCTGGTGCGCAGGTTTGGAGGAGGGTTGCAGGTGTAGCTGCAGCAACAACAAGTTTAGTATTTGGTTTGGATATCTCTTGGCTAGGGTTTGGAACATCTGATCAGTCTTTTGTGTTGCGCTATCCTTGGGGAGAGATGTGCTGCTCTTTGTTTGGCTATCTAGCCTAGGGTTTGCTTTCGGAGGAATTCTTAGGTCAAGGTTAAGGTGCTCGGAGGGAGGCTTCGACCTGTGGTTGGGTGACGAGGGTATCGTCAATGGTAAAACGAGCACACCATCTTCTATATTCTAACACTGACCTCATCTGAAGTCTGATCTCCTATGAACTGTCTCGAGGAGGTTGTTCCTTCCTACTGGATCCTGAGGGCTAACTCCCTCTGAACTCTAGCTCCTTCTGAGTTGGTACTTGGTGTGGCCGCCTGCCTCACCACTGGTGGAGCCATCTACTCCTCATGATATAACTCATCAATGCCATATATATGTATCTTCTTTGCATTATGCAAAGTATCATGGGACCATGCTAGTCTCTTCCTGGTCACTATAACGATTCTGGGTAGGCCCTTCTGGCTCTACTGACTCTTCCTGGTGATATGAAGAGTGATCGACTAAAATAGAGGGATTTGTATGGTCATCTTCGGAGCCTTCTGCTCCCTACAATCGATCTCCATTTGCGATACTCTGTATCCGAAAAAGTACCCTTCTTGCCAGAAGGTTCTAACTTCGTCCTCTTCTCCTTCATTACATGGATGTGCACAACTCTATTTTTGGATAGTCTGCTCCATGTCTTAGCTAGAGACCATCTAAACTGTTGCCTCTTGCAACCGTCATTATAGCGCCCTCTCAGAGCTATTACCTGTGAATTTCTTGGAACATGAAATAAGAACAACATCTCCATGGGTAACCTTCATGGAATTTACAAGATAACCTTCCTAGAACAAGGTCAACAACCAAGAACATCTCCTAGAGGAGATCAATTTATCTTGTAAACAAATGCATTATTAATATGCACATTTACTTAATGGTAGTCGTACCAACAATAATCAAGTGTTACTAAACTAGCAATAGCAATAATAGAATTCTAAAGACTGTTATTCTAGTTACAACACTTACTTAAACTGCAACAATATAAAATATCAAACCTGATATGAAAACCTTGAGTTTAGCTGGTGCTTTCCCACTTGAGTTGTCTTCTATAGTTCTCCTACTCCCCGGTCATGTGCTTGGAAGCACCATTGGCTAAAAGGCATACTTCTTCATCCTTTGTCTTCTGCTCTTCAACATCTGTTGCATGTGCATGGTGCTTCTTCTTTCCCTTTTCATGTCTGGTATCCCCTAGCCTAGGGATAATTAAGGAGATTATGTCTCGAGACCCACAAGTCCTAGACATGGAGTATCGAGAGCCAGATCGAATTGAGCATGGCCCTGGAGGGCCCATCCTTTTCTTCTTCAGCGCCTCCACTTTGTCAACATCAATAACATCCATCACATCGACGTGGTCCTGCAACAGAAATGAGTCTTGCTCCATGAGGTAATGAGTCCGGGTATCATGGTATGTGTCCCTCTGATTCTCATAACATTTGAATATGTGCACTTAATTCTTTATGCTTCTAACATGTGCTTGGACCTTATGCCTTTCCACTTGACCACACCTGGGGGGAATGACAGGTTTCCCTAGTAAGCTGGTTCCCATAGGGTTTGAGTTGCCACTGGGGGGATTCATGAAAGGTCATCATTCGTTCCCACCATACTTACCACTTTCCATCTTTTTCCCGCTCATCCATCCTATACATTGGTCTGGGCATTGGGTTGGCCAAATACCAAAGGGTTGTACCTTACCTTGTGGGAAGAAGGGGCTAAAGGCCCACTGGGTAAAAGTAGCTAGCAAAAGATAAAAGCCAAAAGAATGAAACCTTGAGATGCTTCACCCAAGGATCCCCGAGAAAGCAATAAAAGATTTCTCAACAAGAAACAGAGGGACCCATAAAAATAATAAATCAAGACCTAATTGGAGAATAGGGGGTCTCATCACGAGCCAACTTATTAGGTCCATGGGCATGTAGCAGTATGGCATTACCATTCAGCTGGTCACCATGCCAGGGTAGTGGCTCTTGGTGGCATAGCCAAGAGAAAGGGGGTCTCATCACGAGCCAACCTTCACATTTCCATGAAATGCTTGTGGGTAACATTGCCACCACTGGTCACCACGCCAGGGCAATGTCCCCCAACTAGTCTCTTGAAAGAAAAACACAATAAGAATAAAAGATAAAAGGCATGAATGGGGTTGGAAACATTTGCATCCATGACAAGTTGCAACTCACCCTCTTCAGAGGCACCCATAGGTAAGCCATGCATTTCCCTGCTATTACTGCACCCATTTCCCAGACATCCCCTACCACCTCATCCATTCACATGGCCTAGATTTGAATTCACCCGGGAACATCCCACATCCAATGAGCATTAGCCCAATAGAACGTCCTAACATCCCCTCCAAACTTGGCCTATAGAATAACATAACGTCTTTGAGCACTTGTCCGAGTAAAGGGGGTTTCATGCACATGTTTAAATAACTTGATGATTAGATGTGATTGACATTGCTATGATCCCTCTGACTTATGATCCCATGGAGGGCGTAGTTGTTGATGTTGCAGGGGCACACCCGATGGACAGGTACATATGGGGAGATGATTAGTTCAAACCTCCATAGGGCTAAAAGCCTACCAGATGGAAGCTGAGACCCCAGCCAGGGGCAGAGACAGATCAGGGGATTGCACCACAGAGAGAGGAGGATGTTCCACTAGGGACAACCTGACAGGCCTAGACCCGGGGGGGTTATGCCTTTTTCACCATGATGTAGGCCTTGTAAGGCCCATGACATCACCCAGGTCACCCATCGTTTTGGATACTTTGGAGGCAGCTGTGTGCCAAGTGGCACGTGTTGCAGGATCCTGAGGCCCAAGGAGGCCTAACGTTTTTCTCCAGGAGGCCAACGTTGCCCAAAAAAGGCCTAACGTCACCCTAAAAGGGCATGACATCACCTTTACAACTTGTTTTAGGGTTTAATTATGACATTTAATGTAAAAACTGGATATTATGTGTAGCAGGCCATGTTATCCTTTTTGACCTAATTCTGGTCATTAGTATTGTATAAATAAGGGTTTAAACCCTTGTATTATTCATCATCTTTCATTCACACTTGTGACGACTGAAATTTGCACCCTACTTAGGGTTTCTTGGCTGAAATTTTAGGCGCACTTGTTAAGGAAGGCGAAATTTGGAGTATTTTGTCAAGTTTCTTGGTGGATGTGTTCAACTAGGGATTTTCTTGATGATTCTTGATATATGTAAGTGATATTTCTGCAATTCTTCTTAATTGAATGGTTATAGTCTTATTTATCTTGCATTTACATTCAAGATTATGAAATTGCTTGATTAAACCCTAGGAAGACTAGCACATGTTATTGTCCTAGCTTTAAAAGCCTTCACCTACTAGATCTTGTCAAAATGCCAATTTTCTTGAAGCATTTGCTAGGGCCTTGCCATTGTAACACCCTAGTCTTAGTTGCTTCATCTTAGTCGATTTTGCTTCATCATTGAGTTAAAGAGGGAGGAAATCTACTAAGGCCTAGGGTTACCTACACCTTAGTAGCTAGTTTCCCCTTGGGGATTAATAATTGGAGCCTTGTCTTTGACTCTTATTATCATTTTTCTTCAACATTTGCTTCCACATCATTGATTCCATTTGCCCTAAAAGCACTAGTCAAAGTCCTCTTTTGAGTAATTGATCAGAACAACCATCAAAACCTATTCGTTGAGCTTCCTACTAACCATTTCTAACCCTATAATAGCCTAACCTACTAACATTATTGTTGTTGTTACTAAAGTAAGCTACAACCATTAATTACATCATTAAAAGCTTCTAAAAGCAATTGAAAAGGTTGATTTATACATTGTCTTGTTTGCTTCTAACAAATGCTAGCATTATGATTTCAATGGTTGATGATTCTTAGTCATTTTGACGCTATTTCAAGGCATTTAATGTTAAGTATTGCCTTATAAATATTGTTGTTATAATTTTTTGTTTACTTCATCATTATCATCCAATTGCTCTTATTGTGAAAGTCTATGGTTTTATTAAGTGCTAACCAAGAAGTGTACTTGCAAATATATATAGCTTCTCGTTGCTTTGTTCCGAGCAGGTACACTTTGACTTATTATCATTTCATTGGTTATAAAACTGAGACTTTCTGATCGGTGGTGACTTGTGAGAGGGGATCTTTATTTAGCCATCTTGTGTTTCACAATAATCGAAACACAATGAGATTAAATACCATTACATCAGAGATATGGTGCAGAGGAAAGCAATACATGTGCAATACCTTTCTACACACGAGCAAGTTGCAGATGTCTTCACCAAACCGCTTGCTAGGACAAAATTCGAGTACTTTCGTGAGAGACTTGGCCTGGTGGAGAATGCCTCCCTAGCTTAGAGGGAGTGTTGATGATTGCAGCTTCATGAGACATTCTCCAGATCGTACTCCTCTGGACTGAGTTGAGATGATTTGTGAGAACACCTATGTGATAGGTGAGTCGTACTCCTCTTGACTGAGTTGAGATAACTTGTGTTGGTCTCTTGTTGTGCTCCTCTGGACTAAGTTGAGATGACTTGAGATGGTCTCTTGTTGTACTCCTATGGACTTAGTTGAGTCGACTTGAGATGGCTCTCTAGTTCGTACTCCTATGGATTTAGTTGAGTTGATCTGTTTGAGAGTGACGCCCCTTGTGGTTGATCACATGTGGACTTGTCCCTAGTGGTAGAGCACTAGAGGATGTGTGTGAGATCCCTTGCTATATTGTCAAAGAGTAAGACTATTGTAAAACCCTAATTTATTGTGAAGGGTACAAGTCGACCCTACTATGTAAAGACAATTAATATTATGTAAAAGACTAATTATATTATTGAGTTGTACAAGTCGACCCTATTGTGCCAATTGAAATGTCTATTCATTGAGTTAGGTCATGTATATATTAGAGGGATAAATCCCCATTGAGGATCATCTCATTCACTCACAATGCATACTTGGAGAGCAGAAATTTATTGCACACTCTTTTCTATGCACTATCTTTCTTGGTCATAGAGCATCCTATTGTGTGTGCTAGGATTTTCTGTGTGAGGGTTTCTTCTCTTGGAAATATAGTAAAAGGTTGTTGGGTTTTTCCCTTGTTTGAGAAGGGTTTTCCCATGATAACTTCTTGTGTTTTGTGCATGGTTATTCTTCTTTTGATCTTGGTTTACTGCAACTATTGTGTTGCTGCGTTGTTTATGGTTCAAGTTCATGCTAAATTGAAAAGAAACTACATGTGCTTGAGTCACCATTAAAAATTCAACAGGAGTCACACAACCTCCGCTAGTGGAACACATCCACCGAAGTGGCACACAACTACTATTCTGAGTCACACATCCTCCGCCATACTCTTACGACTATGTGTGTGATGTTTCTTCTCTCAGCAGGTTTGACAATGCATTACCCCCTCAGTCACGTCACGTGACTGATCCAGGGAACCCTTGGCCAGAGGGGTTAGCCGACATGGGAAGAAACAACACACCTCCCTCTCAATGAGGGTGGACATTCCGCAACACCCCAAGCTTGTCCTTGAAGTATTCATACTTCACTCTTGACAAGGACTTGATGAGGATGTCCGTTATCTACTCGTTCGTGGATATGTATGTTAATGTTTATGCCATTATTATAGTTCTTTGCATTTCAATAGATAAGAGCATCATAAGAACAAGATCACTGAGAAATACACATTCACAAGAGACACAACATTTATTCTGGGAAACCCTCTAGGGAAAGAAAACCCAACAAAAAATTCCTTATCATAAATAGCTTATACAATGTTCAAGAGATAACTCAAATCAATACAGAAAGTCCTCCCCAATAGATGCGCCACTCTTCTCCTCCTGTCTCTGGTAATTGCAGCTTGCCTCATAAGAGAAATGAGCAAGTGAGTTGTGGGTTTGAAGTGAGGCGCTGGCCTCTTATTTATATCAGAATGGCATGTGTGGAAGGTCACAATTGGCAGGGCCAACCTCTCACTCTGGGTGGGTAAACCCACCTTTAATTAATTATGGGTCTTCCATTATAACTGCTAGGACCGACTTCTTATTCTGTCCTTTGTAATTGTCCGATGACCAATCCGCAAAAGGGGATTTGGTCCTTATACAATTACCAACATGATTAATCCTCAATGGGGATTAATCTAATAACAATAATAATAATAATGACATGATTAATCTGCAATGGGGATTTAATCCAATAACAAAATAATAATAAGAATGCTCTTCGCAATTACATTATTTCAACAATGTACTGGAGCTCCACAACTCCTCTCTACACCATGTCTCAGATGTAATGATATTTGATCTCTATATGCTTAGACCTATCATGGAATATAATGTTCTCGGTAAGCTTCACACAACTTTGATTGTCACAATGTATCAAAGTTGGCTCCAATTCTAGATCAAATATCCCAACAAACAACTTTCGAAGCGACACTGTTTCATGGCTTGCCACAGTTGTTGCGATATACTCTGTATTTGAAGTACTGGGTGCCACTGATGTCTGCTTCTTGAGCAACCATGAGATCATGCTCGATCCCAGACTGAAGAAACATCCATAAGTACTCTTCTGATCCACTACACTCCCTACCTAGTTAGAGTTTGTATATCCCTGCAACTTTACATGTCCACTCGAGACATATCTCAATCCATATCCAACCGTACCATGAAGGTACCTCAACATATGCTTTGCTGCCATCCATTGTACCTGTCTAGGTTCAACCATGTGTTGACCCAAGGTATTCACTGCAAATCATATGTCTGGCCTAGTGTTATCTAGGTACATCAAGGATCCAATCAATTGTATGTACATCGCGGGATCCAGCAAATATGAAGATTTGTCACTCAAGAGCTTCAGATTTATCGTAATAGGTGTGGTCATGGACTTGCAATTCATCATCTCAAATTTCTTCAGGATCTCAACACTATATTTTCCTTGGCTAAGGAAAATATTATCTGATCTCTGCCACACTTCCAATCCCAAGAAGTAATGCATCATCCCTAGATCCTTCATCTCGAACTCTAAAGCGAGCTCCCTCTTACACCCATCAATGAGCTTCTCATCTCCTGTTAGAACCAGGTCATCTATCTACATATAGAATCAAGATCAATGGGCATCCATCCTCAACCTTATAGTAAAGGTTAGGATCTACCTCACTCTTGGTAAATCCCAAGCTCATCAAATATCCATCTATCCTGGCATACCATGCCCTGGGTGCTTGCTTCAGCCCGTACAAGGCCTTCTTCAGTTTGCACACATGGGACTCCTTCCCATGTATTACGAAGCCTTGTGACTGTTCTATGTACACTTCTTCCTTTATTACACCATTCAAGAAAGCAGTCTTGATGTCCATGTGGTGTAATTTCCATCCCATTGTGGAAGCAATCACAATGATTGATCTAATGGAAGTGTATTTTGCTACAGGAGAAAAGGTTTCGTCATAGTCTTCTCCCTCTTTTTGGGAGAACCCTCTAGCCACAAACCTTGCTTTGTACTTCTCTATGTTGTCGCCTGCAACATGCTTGATCTTGTAGATCCATCTGGAAGTCACCACTGACTTCCCTTCTAGTCTTGGAATGACCTACCATACATCATTCTTCATGATGGACTGATATTCCTCTATCATGGCATCCTTCCATTCTGGCTTCTCAACAACTTCTTCAAAAGTGGAAGGTTCTGAATCAATGATGTTGCTCATTAGTGCCACATAGCTGGAAAACTTATGTGGTCTCTTGCTCTCTCTAAATGAGCCTTTGGGAGCTGGATGTCCTTCAACTTCCTACAAGGTGTTCTGAAGCCAAGATGGTCTCTTCCTGATAGCCACAACTTCTTCAGGTAGATCTATAGGTCTTTCTGACTCTACCATATCATTCTGAACTTCTGGGATGGTTTCTTCAGGTGTAGAGTCTACCATGACTGCATCTTTGGGAGTCTCTTGCTCTATTTGGTCCTCATCTATGTGAGATTCCCTAGATCTTCCGAAGGCTTCATCTTCGTCAAATGTTACATCCCGACTGATCTCGATCTGTCTCTGCCCTGGAATGTAAATTCTATAGACCTTCGAAGTCTCACTGTTGTATCCAACAAATGTTCCCTTCTTTTCTGAAGGTTCCAATTTCGTTCTATTTTCCTTGGGAACATGTATAAACACTCGACAACCAAAAATCCTCAAGTGATTTACTTCTGGCTTCTTTTCGGTGAACACCTCTTCAGGTGTCTTGTTCCCCAATATCTTATGAGGGCTTATGTTCTGTACGTATACAACCATATTGGATGCTTCTACCCATAAGTGCATGGGTAGGCCCTGGTCATGTATCGTTGCTTTAAATGCTTCTATGATGGATCTATTCTTTCTTTCTGCAACCCCATTCTGTTGGGGGTTGTAGGGAGTTGTAAGATCCCTCTTAATCCCTGCCTCTTGGCAAAAGTCTTTAAACTCCTTTGAGGTGTACTCACCTCCATTGTCAGATCTCAAAAATTTAATCTTCCTCTCAGAGAGATTCTGAACTAAAGCCTTGAATTCTTGAAACTTGTTAAAGACTTCATCTTTGGCTTTCAAGAAGTAGATCCATGTCTTCCTGGAATAGTCGTCTATGAACAAAACAGTATACAAAGTTTCCAAGTGATGACACCGTCATTTGCCCATATACATCGGAGTGTATGATGTCCAAATTACCTTTAGATATGCTATCATTGCTTGTAAAGCTTCCCTTGACATGCTTGCCAAGTGCACAACCTTTGCATACTCCGTCATGGTCTATCTGGATTTCTGGTAGACCTGTAACCATTTTGCTCAAAACTGGTAATGATCTATAGTTCAAGTGAGCAAGCCTTCGGTACCATAGTTCACTGGAACTAACACTATTGTGTACAAGGGCTTGTTCTTGGTGTCCCTTCAACTTATACAGTCCTCTCTCTTGGACACCAATCACAGTGGCTTTATTTATGCTTGAATTCTTGTGCCATAGAAGGATTTGGCCATACACAAAAGCCACCCTAAAACCTTTATCTTCTAAAGCCGAAATAGATAGAAGATTCTTCTTTAAATCTTGTACAAATAGTATATATTTGATTGAAAGAGGGTTACCTGAGTCAAGTTGTAAGGAGGCTTATCCAACGCCTTTTATTGCATGCTTGGAATCGTCTCCAAGCACAACTTGAAGTGAGGAGTCCTTTTTTGTTAATTTTGATAGAGAGTTTTTGAATTCGGTCATATGCTTGGAAGCACCACTATCTATGAGCCAAGTATCGCTTCCTTGAGTGATGGTTCTAGTGAGTGTTGAAATGAGTACAAAATCTTCATCTTTGGGTTTGTGTTCTTCAACATCAACTGCATGTGCATGGTGCTTCTTCTTTTCCTTCTCATGTTTGTGAGGACATTGTGCGGCATAATGTCCCATCTTCCTGCAATTGAAGCATTGAACCTTTGACATATCCCTCTTACGATGTGGCTTCGTAAACTTCCTTGGACTGCCTTCTTCTCTTTCCTTTCTCTTCTTCCCTCGTGTTGCAAGTGCTTGGTTTTCCTCATCATCTACCTGTGTTTCTTGGATATCAATCTAGATTCCTCTTGAGAGCAATCTACCCATAACTTGTCAAACTTGGGTAACTTCCTTCTTGCACAAATTCCTTGGACAAATGGGTCCCAAGAGGGAGGGAAACCATTTAGCGTAGTGATTACTAGTTCAACATCTTGTACTGGATCTCCAATGGCTGCTAATTGGTCTTTGATTTGTGAGATCCTTGTAAAGAAGTTGGCTATCGTCTTTGACTTGTTCATAGTCACATCTCTGAGTTGATGCCTTAGGGTAAGCTTCCGACTGGTGTTCTTTCTTTCATAGAGTCTGGTTAGGGCATCAAACATCTCTTTTGCAGTCTTTAGTTCTGATATATTGGGTATCAGGTGATCCTTGATTGAGTCTGTTAAGATCCTTTTGGCCTTGACCTCATCCTTTCTGAACTTTGCCTTTGCTTCTTCATCTTCGGGTTCTGGATGCATCTTCTTGACGTGATCCAATAATTCATTCTCTTCTAGAATGAGTTGTATTCTATGCTTCTAGGATTTGAAGTTATGTGCTCCATCCAATCTATCCTTAAGTCTCATACTAGTTGACATTTTCACCTGTAGAAACCCTAACACTAAAAAACCTTGATTTTTCAAACTTCACCAAAATGCACGCTGACGGTTTCAGGGGGTGCACTAGGCTAGGGCGCACTGCTTTGTGAAGGAATTATTCCCAATGTCCTTGGGATAGTGCTCATCGAGCTTGACAAAGTATTGCAACTGCAAGGTGTCGCTGTAGTGATCTTCCTTCTAGTGGTCAAAATGCTCTGAACGTAACCAGCTCTGATACCATGTTGGATTTTCCTTATTTATAGAGCATTAGTGTTACTAGTGTTCTCTTACTTCATTATTGTTAACATATATATATCATGTACTGAGCAGTAGTAGCATAAACAATAGACAAAAGAACGCAAGATATTTATCCTAGGAAAACCCCAAATGGGGGAAAAACCCAACAGCCTTCCTTAGATAGATTTCGTTCCCAAAGCAAGTCCAATCAGATAAACCATAGAACAAGTGCTAGCTTAACCATAAATACCACCCCAACTGCAACAACAACACCATACAAAGGTAGTGCACCTCCTCAAGGAGTAGCGCACAAGAGAGAGATACTAAAAGACTGAACAAGAAGAAATTGGGTCACTACATCAATTGCATCTCCTTCTCCAAACTTGCACCTTGCTTCTATGTAGCTGGGAGAGTGTGAGTGAGTGAACAAATGAGTTAAGGCACCTCCTATTTATAGTCTTCCTATCCTTCTAGCTGGGTCGACTTCTCTTCTGGGAATGTGTCTTTTCATTATACTTTATTCTTTTGGGTTGACTTCTTTTCTAGGGTATTTCAACATCTATCCAATGGATCTTTTGCTTCCAAAATATTCTCTATATCTAAGAAAGGTCATCTAGGAGGGAAAGATCCTCCCGCAACTACTAAAACATCAACAATTAGGACCATCAATCAGAATGTCACTATGTGAGGTAGGTTTTTTAATTTTTAATAAAATTGTTTTTTTCAAGTCTTATTAGCCAAAAATTTGGGGGGGATGCCCAGGAGTCCCCCTTTGGAGGGGGTGCGTCCATAAGCACCCATTTTCACGGGGGGACGCCTAAAAGCGCTCCTTTTGGGGAAACATGCCCCCCACACTGGGGAAACACACCCCCCGCATTTTCCCAAAAGGGGGACGTGGGGAAACGTTTCCCTAGGATCCCCCCATCCTGGGTGTGTGGGAAATGTGGGGGGCGCACACCCCACCTTGGGGGACACACCCTCGTGGAACATTGGTACTTTAATCTTCCTTTAACATTCAACAACCGTACATTGAAAATATAAGCAGGATCTAGAAGAAGATAGACAAGCACAGGATGCCACAAAGATTTATCCTGGGAAAACCCCAAACTCGGGGGAAAACCCAACCAACGTTTCTTAGAAAGAATGTTTCTGATAACACAATACAACCATGGACAAACTCTATTCACAAGGGAAAAACTAGCAGTGAAGAAACCCTGATAATGTTAATGTTTATGCCATTATTATAGTTCTTTGCATTTCAATAGATAAGAGCAACATAAGAACAAGATCACCGAGAAATACACATTCATAAGAGACACAACATTTATCCTGGGAAACACTCTACGGGAAGAAAACCCAACAAAAAATTCCTTATCATAAATTGCCAATACAATGTTCAAGAGATAACTCAAACCAATACAAATAGTCCTCTCCAAAAGATGCGCCACTCTTCTCCCTCTCTCCAACTGGTAATTGCAGCTTGCCTCATAAGAGAATGAGCAAGTGAGTGTGTGATAAAGTGAGGTGCTAGCCTCCCTATATATACAAGATTGGCACGTGTGAAAGGGTTTCACTGGCAGGGCCGACCTATCACTTTGGGTGGGTAAACCCACCTTTAATTTAGTTCTGGGTCTCAATAATAACTATTGGGACCGACTTCTTATTCTACCTATTACAATTGTCCGATGACCAATCCACAAAAGGGGATTTGGTCCTAATACAAATACCAACATGATTAATCCACATTGGGGATTAATCCAATGAATAAAATAACAATAATAATAAGAATACTCTTCGCAGTTACATTATTTCAACAGATAACAAGTACTATCTCTTCTTCTTGTCAAACCCTAGTGAGGATAAACAACTGAGAAACACTGAACAAAGATAACACATCACCAAAAACAATTACTAAGATGCTCCTTGAATAATTCATTGGAACTGCTACTGCAACTGCTAGTAGACTCGCGCTCTGGCTGAGGAGCTGAGTGAATATGTGTCAAATGGCAAGGCGTATCCCTTTATTTATAGACTTCTTCAAGTCACTTTACTAGGGCCGACTTCTCTTTCTGGAATTCCATTTTTCCTTTATTCTTTTCCTATGGGGCCGACTTCTCTTCTGGGGTATTCTTCAACTGTTCAATGGTCTTCCTTTGACTTCTTGGAATCTTCCTCTCTAAGAAAAGTTGTCCAAGAGGGAATACCCCCTGCTGCTACAAAACATCAACAATTTATGGGTTAGTTAAACCACCTTTAGATGAGTGTACGCAACAAATTAATGTTGTTTTAGATGGTTGTAGCAAAATTTTATAACAATAACAAGAAATATGGTGAGTTTGCTAGGGTTATAGTTAGTATAGTTAGTAGTGTTGAGATTTGGGTACCTTGGAAAGTGGTCCCCATGTGTTTATGAGCCTCTAAGCACAAAGGGGGAGACTATTACCTTTGTACTATGTACTTTGTGTCTAATTTCACTTTGACTTAGGAGATTTAAGTCAAAAGTGAAATTTGGTCCTTTTAGCCTAAAGTGACAATTAGTTCACAATATGGGTGAATTAATAGACATAACGTGGAAACTATGGAAACTTAAGTGAAAGTGGGTTTTGAGTTGAGATATATGTGAGATGATCTCAACCATTGATTAGAGATGAGATGTGAGATCTCATCCATCCATTATTTTAGGTTTCCTTATGCATCCTAAAAGAGGGTGCAAGGGGCAAATTAGGCTTCATTCCTTGTTATGTTCACTTGAGGAGAAGGAGAAAGGGCAAGAGGATGAGAACAATTGCATTGGGAGAGGAGAGCTTGGGCACATGCTTCCATGGAGAGAGGCATCTAGCTTAGGCCTTAGTTATTTGGTGGTGATCACATCTGCTAGGAGGAGGGCGCACAATAGGAGTGGATGCACAACTACCTGGTAGCAGTTTCGCTTGGAGGAAGCCAGTTCTGACAGGTTCAGTGGAGAGGCAGTACATGAGAGCACATTCCTATGGAGGGATTTCTTCATTGGGTCAAAGAGGAAGGAGAGCGCCTCATTTTAGTGGAGAGAGCAACAAAGGGAGAGGGCGCACCTAAGTTTGGGCGCATATCTCACTGGATCTTGTGGCAAGGCTTGTGAGGAGCTTGTTATGGATACATGTTCCTTTGTATTGTATTACTTGTTGTATCTCATGCTTTGATCATCATTATATAGACATATATCCCAAACTGGTTTTCCCAGGGGGGGTTTTATCCAGGGTCATGTTGACCAAAAATACCTGTGTCAAATTTATGCATGCTTAGAGGGTAGATCAACATTTTAAAGTTCAAAGATCTAGAGGTAGTGTTATGTGTTTTAATGTATTATGCATGTGCTAACACTGAGTAAATAAAACACTTGCAAGGGCACCTTAAAAGAGCACTTAACCATTAAACATTGAGCAGAAAGTTTGGTGACTGTTTGTTGTCCTAAAACAACAAGAGAAGACAACCACACAGTTGAAACTTAGAGCCAATCTATGGTCAAAGACATACCCAGTTGGAAAACTCATAGGACCTCAAAAAATCTACATGGTATTAGAGCCAAAGGTGGCTTAGACTCGCTGATTTTGGAGCACTTTTGTGGGTAGTTTTTTGGGGTTTTATATCAGATTTGTTGGTTGTCGTGACTACTTTGTTTGTTGTTACACCATCCAACATTAGATGGGGAAATAGAGTTGATGAGAATCGACTGAATCACAACAGTGATTCAGAGGGAGATGAGACTCAGTGTCCTTGGACTTCTTTAGAGTGGGTGACTGGTCCACCCAGTATAGCTACAGTTTTAGAGCAGCCGAGCAGGTAGAGAGTTGGTGCTACAACTTCAGTGCATCAGAGGTTGATGCGGAGGAGCAGCATGGCACCACGGAGGCTTGAGCCTCACTTAGCTTCTGAGACAGGCAGATCAGGTTCTGGATCCACTTCAGGTGGAGGTTACTTGGTGAGAGGCCAAGTTGATCACTCTTGGTGAGACACCAAGAGGGGAAGACTCTTGGTGAGATGCCAAGAGTAGGTGGAAATCCTTGGTGGGAGACCAAGGTGGAGATCTTCGTTGTGATGCTGAGATCTAGGTGATCTTGGATAGTCCACTTTATAGATCACACAGATTGAGAAGATATGTGATAGAGTCCACTTTCAGTGATCAAGGTACAACCATACTCACCGAGCATATTCCAGGAGGCAACCATGTCCACTATAGGAATGATATTGCTGGTGACGAGCACTTTCCTCGGTAAGAGGGAGTGTTGAGATTTGGGTACCTTGGAAAGTGGTCCCCATGTGCTTATGAGCCTCTAAGCACAAAGTGGGAGACTATTACCCTTGTACTATGTACTTTGTGTCTAATTTCACTTTGACTTAGGAGATTTAAGTAAAAAGTGAAATTTGGTCATTTTAGCCTAAAGTGACAATTAATTCACAATATGGGTGAATTAATAGACATAAAGTCTAAACTATGGAAATTTAAGTGAAAGTGGGTTTTGAGTTGAGATATATGTAAGATGATCTCAACCATTGGTTAGAGATGAGATGTGAGATCTCATCCATCCATTCTTTTATCCTTATGCATCCTAAAGGAGGGCGCAAGGGGCAAAGTAGGCTTCATTCCTTGGTATGTTCACTTGAGGAGAAGGAGAAAGGACAAGAGGATGAGAACAATTGCATTGGGAGAGGAGAGCTTGGGCACATGCTTCCATGGAGAGAGGCATCTAACTTAGGACTCAATTATTTGATGGTGATCACATCTGCTAGGAGGGCACACCATAGGAGTGGATGCACAGCTACCTGGTAGCAGTTTCCCTTGGAGGAAGCCAGTTCTGACAGGTTTAGTGGAGAGGCAGCAGAGGAGAGCACATTCTTGTGAGGAGATTTCTTCATTGGATCAAAGAGGAAGGAGAGTGCTTCATTTCAGTGGAGAGAGCAACAAAGAGAGAGGGCGCACCTGAGTTTAGGTGCATATCTCACTGGATCTTGTGGCAAGGCTTGTGAGGATCTTGCTATGTATACAGGTTCCTTTGTATTGTATTACTTGTTGTATCTCATGCTTTGATCATCATTATATAGACATATATCCCAAACTAGTTTTCCCTGGGGGGGGGGGGTTATCCAGGGTCATGTTCACCAAAAATACCCATGTCAAATTTATGCATGCTTAGAAGTGTAGATCAACATTTTAAAGTTCAAATATCTAGAGGTAGTGTTATGTGTTTTAATGTATTATGCATGTGCTAACATTGAGTAAAGAAAACACTTGCAAGGGCACCTTAAAAGAGCACTTAACCATTAAAAATTGAGCAGAAAGTTTGGTGATTGTTTGTTGTCCTAAAACAGGAAGAGAAGACAACCACACAGTTGAAACTTAGAGCCAATCTGCGGTCAAAGATAGACCCAGTTGGCAAACTCATAGGACGTCAGAAAATCTACAAGTAGAATGCTTGAGAGTTTTGAGAGAGAGGTTTATCAATCAATTCATGATAAGAGTGTTTTAATATTAGCGTCTTTCTAGGGTTATGGAGTCTTCCCATGCAACCATGCTTGAGGGTTGATCTACTTGAAACCAAGAGGTATGATATAAACCCTTAGGTGCAAGGACATTAGGGCCTTAGGCTTTAGATCTTGAGGAGAAGGACGTCTAGGGTGCAAACACATTTGGGCCCTAAAAATTATTCCTCCCTTCTGGTAGCTTCAACTAGGTCAAAGATCAATTATCTAGGGCTAAAATCCTAAAGTTCTAGCACTTAAGGGCTTTAGGGTTCTAACCCTAGCAAGGACAATTAACCAATTCTAGAAAAATATAACCTTGTGAGAGGAAGGACTTATGTTTCTCTCTTAGGGTTTCAATAAACACGACTTCTTGCAACAAAATAACAATTTCACCATAAACATCTTATTGATTTTAAAGCAGCTGCAAGAGCCATTCTCCGGGAAGATGGAAAAGACCCTAGCCGAGATCTAGGACCCCCCAGTGCACTCCTGGGGTTCTTGGTCTGGGATCAAACAGTTAGTGCTATGCAAAAGATCCTTGTTAGGGCCCCCATTAGATAATTGGGGTTCTTGGTTTGGGACCAAGCAGTAAAGACCCTTGAGAGGGCCCCCAGTATATGACTGAGGTTCTTGGTCTGGGACCAAGCAGTTAAAGTCCCTAGATAGGTCTAGGGCCCCTAGACATGTTCCAGGGTACCCATGCATGGGGCAAGGGTTAATCCTTGGTCTTGTACCTTGGTGGATAAGACCCCATAAATGTTCTGGGGCAACTGGGTCCTTGATTAGGTGTTTGTTGGTGTATGACCCTCTTTGAAGGTGGGCATGACCACATGAGGGATTGAATCCCATATACAGTGATGATAAAGTTAAAAGGGCCACCTTGAGAATTTATATGGACATGTGTAAACCTCTCCTAAACCCTCCACCCTTGGCTTGTGGGCTTGAGTTTGTTTGGGGGTTTTGTTTTGTATTTTTTAGGGGTTAATACAAGAAATAATTAATTAATAGAAGTTGAAAATATATTTAATTAATATTTATATTAATTAAATATATTATTTCTTTTATTTAGCCCTCACCCAAAAGTATAAATAGATACCCCTCCCTCTTCATTCTTACATTCATTATTCCTCTCTCCTAAATGTGGCAGATTGATCTCCTTGCAACAGTTTCGGCCTCCTTGCTTCAGATTAGCGGCTTCTTTTAGTAGTAGTCTTTCAGCCCTTTCTCTTGTGGTTGAGCTTATTCCAGGTCCTTGTTGATTGTTTGTTGCTGCTATGAGTTTAGGGAGTGTCTTCTGCTGAGAACTCTGATGTTGCTGCCCTCTGTGATTACTATCAGCCAACAAACCCTCTTCTCATTCTGTCGTCCCCTTTTTGAGTGCTTTGTGGGGGCCGCGACACCCTTAGTAAGGTGGTTGGGCCATCCTTAAGACAACGTTCCCTCCTCCTAGCTGATCCATTCTTTAATGAGGGTTTGTAGGGTGCTCTCTTGGTAAACTTGTGTGAAGTTCTAGTGGAGGTTTATCTGTCCTATAATTCTCTTTGACAAGAGATCTTACCCATGAGGTAGATCCATGATCTTGGACTTTTTCTAAGCATATATGCAGTGGTTATTTATCCCTTATGTGTGGCATGAACTCCTTCAGTGATTAGAGGTAAGACTTCAAGGTAAGATCCATCTATTTAAATCTATATATTGATTTTGAAGGTTATCATTGTTTAGATCTACATGTTATTTTAATTCTGAAGCTTAGATCTGTATGCTCTTTGAATCTGAAGTTTGCCTTTAGCTTAGATCTATATCAGATCTACTGTTTAGATTTGTTCCTTTGCTTAGACCTACATCATCTCGATTGATTAAATCTGTTCCCTTAGATCTATATCAGATCTATTGTTCAGATATGTTCCCTTGCTTAGATCTACATTAGATCTATTGATTAGATACGTTCCATTAGATCTATATTAGATCTATTATTTAGATCTGTTCTTGAGTTTAGATATGTATCAAATTCAGTGATTGGATATGTTCTTTAGCTTAAGTCTATATCAGATCTAGTTTCTGTTTTGATAATCTTATGATTTTTCTTCTAATAGATCACTGGTTGAATTTAATTATAGTTAGATCAGATCTGAGTGTTGTGCACACTCAGAAGTTGGTTAAAATTCAAATCTAATTGTTATTCTTCCTTTGATCTATATTTTATGAGTTCAACAGTTCAATATTATATTTGGTTTACTGTTCCAAAGGTTGTTATATCTAACTGAATTTTAAAAGACATTATTTGTTCTACTTTACTTTCCTAATTCTAACATGGAATTAGAGCTTAGGGTGTGAAGAGAGCTCAAGGATATAATCTTGAGCCTGCACAAATCCACTTTGTTAGGGTTGTTTTGCAAAGATCAACACCATCTAAACTAATTCAGATCTTAGCATGGCCTCCACATCAATGAAAGTTGAAGACACACTTATAGGGGCCTCCAAATTCAATGCTTGGAAATTTAGGATAGTGAACATTCTTGAAGAGAATGAACTAGAAGAGTTGATTACTTGGGTTATTGAATAACCCTTTTCAAACACAGCGAGGGAAACATACAGGAAGAAACAAGCCAAGGCTAAGAGAATCATTTTTTATTCTGTTAAGGATAGCATGATGCCCATCATTGGTCACATAAGGACTACCAAAGAATGTTTTAATGCTTTGGCAAACCTCTATGAAAAGAAGGCACCAACTCAGAAAAGAATATTGAAGAAACAATGACGTACTTTGAGAATGGGTAAAGATGATTTAAGGCACCAACTCAGAAAAGAATATTGAAGAAACAACGATGTACTTTGAGAATGGGTAAAGATGATTTAGTTGCTACCTTTTTCTCCAAAATTGCTTAAACTAAAGATCAACTTATTGCAATAGGAGTTCTTGTAGAAGATGATGACCTTGTGCAAACTATTTTTGATGGACTTCCTGAGTCATGGGGAGTTTTTCTTGCATCTGTAAATGGAAGAGAAGTCCAACCTAACTTTGACAGATTATGGCATGACTGCTTAGAGGAAAAAGGAAGACTTAAAAACAAAAATAAGTGTTCACTTCTAAGAGATCATGCTGTTTCAGCGAAAACCAAGAAATGGAAGAAATTCCCTCAAGCTAAAGGCAAAGGTAAGAAACCTCAAGGTAAGCTATCTTATCTCAATCCCCATTTATCTAAAGTTAAATGTTTTAACTGCAATAAGCTTGGACATTATGCAAGAGATTGCAGGAATCCTCCCTCTCAGCAGAAAAGGAGAGGAAGATTCCAAGCCTCAGTTGCCACTGAAGAGGCTAAACCTCAAGAGGAGCCTCAAAGAAGACAAACCAGGGCTTCCACCAAAGAGCAAAAACAACATAAGGAATATTATCTTATCTCAGCTCTTTCTGGTACTATTACCAAGTTAGAGGAGATTTGGTTAATAGAAATAGATAGCGGTGCTTCCAGATACATGACAAGCTTCAAACAAAACCTTGCAAACTATCACGACAAGAAATTCAAGGCAAAGGTGGAGCTAGGTGATGATGGCACCAATGACGTAAAAGGGTTTGGATCTACCTCTTTCCAATTTCAATCAGGTAATATCTTTCATATTAATGAAATTCTTGATGTCCCTGGTCTAAAGAAAAATCTAATCTTTGTTCCAGTTTTAGAAAGTAAAGGTTACTCAGTAGCTTTCTCCAAAGGGAAGGCCCTCTTGTGGTCCTCAAATGAAGATATAAGCACTGCTATAACTATTG